>JAPQRP010000002.1:13894611-13909997 GCA_037367295.1 Apogon hyalosoma
AAAAACAGTGCTTTTATTCATTCCATGTTTTCTTTTCTGTCTGTTTTAGTCACATGATTCACACAGGAGTTAGGACTTGATTGCATAACCATTGTTTTGATGGTCTAATAATTTTTTCTGCGACTGTATATACATTCAGTATTCTTTTATTGTTTCATCTTTTTACGCTGAAGTTACTGAAGATACTGGCCTCTGCAGAAATAATGATACACAGTAAAAAAAAAAAAAAAAAACCCAAACAATAATTCGTCTTAATGGCTTTAGCACAATAGAGCAGAAGTAGAAAATATAGACATTTGTGTTAAAACATAGGGAGTAAACATAAAAGATTTTCAGAAAAATCATTTGTTTAGTCGCCAAACAGGGAGGAGGAGAGGGAAGTGGGGATAAAATGGAGGGAAACATAACCACAGAGATTAGTATGAAACACATCTGCAGCCGTTTTAATAACAAGCCTTAAATAATTGCCCTGTGCATTGTTTTAAAACCGCCTTCAGTCTGCCAAGCTGCACCGGGCTGCCCGTTTCACTAAACTCTACTTATTCTATACACACTTAATTTGAAAATAGCACCATTAAAAGCCCTGTTGGTTTATTTAGCATGGAGCGTTGGTGGCCCTGACTTGGAATCAGCCTTAGCTGAGCTTTAACTTTCCTTTAGCTCCATTCATCACCTCATTTTTACTTTACTGTGCTTTATTGGTCAACAACATGGAAATCAGCAGCACTCATAATAACTGGGTGCTTCAATGGAACTGGGTTCATTTTGGTATCTGACACTTTTCCAGCTTTTTAGACCCAATTGTAAAAGAGAAATTTAGACATATTTCCCCCAGGATGTACATAATGATGACCTCAGATAAATGCAAAAAATTATACTCTTTGTTATTAGCCATCCCAAAATTTATGGATTTTTAATACAATATTGGGGCCAAAAATAGGACCAAAATTGGGACAGGAAAAACTACCTAGGTGTCAGTGCATTTAATCTGGAACACATAGCTCGAAATGGTCTTATATACCACTATAAATATAGACACTGTGTTAAATTTGACGATCCTAGTGTTTTTTCTAATCCAGACATGTGGGTGTTTCCTGAATCAGCAGTGTCATTCCAGGTTTCGTGTGTAACCCATCGTGTCCACTCATGGGGAACTTGCCTATTTGAATGCATATAAATTGGGAATGATTTTGCAACAGCGATCATTTATGTGAAACACTCTGCCTTGCATAACTAGTTTGATTCCCAAAATGTACCTGTGAGAGAATAAAAAGATATTCAAAAAAAATTGTAGTATGTAATTTTAATGTCTTTTCCATCATGTTACATGGATTTTTGTATAAAAATAATGTAAAATAATATAAAGGTGTGTTTTATCTGAAAACTAGTTTCTCTTTTATCTCAGTAAATATTTATTTTTAAAACAGACCCCAAGTGCTTCCAAACGTGCTTCATAACATTAGTCTGCAGTCGCGGAAAAAAATGATTAGACCATCAAAAACAACGATTATGCAATCCAGTCCTAACTCCTGTTTGTATCATGTGACTAAAACAGACAGAAAAGAAAACATGGAATGAATAAAAGCACTGTTTTTGTCAGTACAATGACACAGATATTAATGGAAGAACTGAAGTGATTTTGGTTATTATCAAGAAAACATGGACAATGGATAAATATCAGCTCTGAAATTAAACTACTATGAGCTGTTTTTGTTGGTATCATTATATTTGTCTGAACAAATGTACCTTTAGTTGGACCAGGCATTAAAATGAAGAAGAAATTGAAGAAAACAAGGGTGGTCTAATAATTTTTTCCACAACTGCATATGCACTGTTGCTTGTAAATTTGGAATAAAATATTTGTGACAGTGTTTTTTTTTTCTGGATACAGTGTTTCTTGGCGTGCTCAAAGGTGTTTACTGATACTGTATATAAAGAGGAATGTGTCTGAAAACATTATTATTCCAACTTTATAGTGTACAAAACCAAAAGCTTATTTGCAGTATATTCTTAATGTTGTATGTTTTAATTAAACCTTGAGTAACTGTCCACTTTTGCATAGAAAGGCATATTTTAATAGATAGTTGTGCTTAGAAGTTGACATACCCTGGCAAAATGTATGAAATGTATACCATTCTTTAATGAACACATGAACGATAAGGCAAAACAAATGGGTTTTAAACAGGATTCAAACAATGCAAAGCATCTAAAAATGGACAACCATGAAATAAAGCATAATATTAGAGAAAAACAGATAATATTTCACAAATCATAACATGCTATTTAAATTGTATATGTATATTAAAAACATCAACTTACACATGATGTGTATGGCAACAACAGTCACATAGAGGCGTATAGTGTATGTCATACATGTCACTTTGCCATATGGGATGTTGTTATTATATTCAGTGTTCTGCTCCCTAACCTGCTTTTGAAAACCTGCTGTACAAATAAAGTTGATTATTATTATTATTTCTTGCAGGTCATCTGGGGAGTAATTAGTGTAAAGCAGTGTTTGTGTATGTGTGTGATTCTTTAGTCCATGTAACCTAAATACACTCATTAGCCTCCTGCTGTATTTATAGACATTTTGTCATCACACGCTTTGTTCATGAGGGACGTCTGCTGCCGAGCTCAGGACAAGTGGTCAGGAATTTGAAACTTGAGTCACCGCCGTTATTTCTCCTCCGTCGACACGTTGCCATGTGTGGCGAGTTTGTCTAAGCTCCCCTAATGAAACAAGGCCGAAATGTGGGGAAAAGAGCCGGGGAGGTGTGTGCGGGCGCGTTCTGCGGCGTTCAGGTGTACAGAACGTTACAAAGAGGGATGTTATTAGATGCCTTCAAGCAAATAGCGCTCAGTCTGAAGCTCCCATTTAGGACACCAGGAGGGAACGGCTCACTGCTCTAAATAATAAATTCAGTTACTGTAGAGCACAAATCCAGAACATATTTTGGTCTGCTGCTGGAAGTTTCACTGCAGCTCAGGGGTTTGGCTGAGACATCCAACCAGCCCCCAAAAAAACCTGAATGTTCACCTGTTACCTATGTTTTAAAATAGAGCGCTGTGGACATGCAGAAAACATGCCAAGTCTACAAATTCAACTCCAAATCCAGGACAGAGACAGTTTTGTTAAGCCAAAAAGAATGGATGCGATGCTGGTGTGTTTTTATCATTATGACCGACTGTGTTGTTTGTGTGTTTTTAGCTGTAAGTTTTTCACAAAATACCCTCTGACATGAAACGACTGATAGATGCATTGGCTGCAGGATGGGTTTAATGATCTATCGGAGGTAAACGTGTGTCGTGAGATAAATGTTTTTACAGACCAGTGTTGACTGGTCCAATATAATGGATTTTTTTGACGTATCATCGGGCTGAAGAAACTCGTGTGGGCTGCGTTTGTAGTTCAGTATTCTGTAAAAAGGAGAAAAGATCAAATGTGTTATTCCATTTGTCGTTCCAAGCATATTAGAATGAACATAAAGCGTACTATATACAAGGTACACACGGGATCTTAAAAAGTCTTAAAAGTCTTGAATTTACAAATCTGAATTTAATAAAAGTCTTTAAAAGGTATTAAATTTGATATGATAGGCCTTAAGTTATATTGTCATAAACTTCTTGGCTGTTATGTTTAAATGTGTCTGTTAAATGTCCAAACTGCAAAGAAAGTAACATTAGTCTACTCAGTTCCAACCTGGCAATTTGTATTGAAATTACGAACCAATTATCGCTAACTTTGCAGCACCTGGTGAGAAATGACTCAGAACGGACAGAATCAAGGTGTTGGAGTAAATAAATACACACATCACAAATTTTTGCCAGTATGGCCATGAAATGGGCATTAAATTCTGTTCTCTTAAAAAGTCTTAAATTTAACTTATTGTAACCTGTAGGAACCCTGTATATACAAGTATGACCCGATCCGACAATGAAAAGGCTGAGCACATGTAGTTGCATATACAGCATAAATTCTGTCTTCAGTTGCCATTCAAGGCCAAATCAGGAGACATGGAAACAACAAAAAGACGCATAACTCAGAAACATTGTCCCAGTCAACCAGAAAATTATTGTGAAGTGGGTTTAGCTGTGAGCAGTCACACACAAACTCATCTGACTCATGTTACTGATCATGAATAAACACATCAAAAGTGTCTAATCCAAGTACATTTAATCACCATATGAGAGAAAATAGCATCATATAATTCTGATATGATAACAAAAAAAATCACCAAATGAGTTGCTGACTTATTCTATTTATTGATTTCCTTGTGTACTAAGTTTGTGTCTTCTTAACCTACTGGATGACCGGACATATATCAGGATCAATTAAATATCTGTTAGGTACACTTCAACTATGTCCACGCTAAAATATATGCATTTTAAAACTGTATTTAGCAAAACCTCAAACCCAATCTCTGAACATTTCAACACACTTTAAACATGTGTTCCATGACCAGGGGGCGGATAACACTGCTGGATGCAGGAATTGTCAAAAATTGCTCCAACAGCAGCTTTCCTGTTGTGAGTGTAGACAGTACCATGAACAAATACAGAATTTAACTCCATAACAGCTAGAGTCAAAAGAATGGAAATACCTGTAATTCAGTATTCACATTGAATTAACACCTAGTAATGGAGAATGCATGTGTTTCCAAAGGCTTCTGTTTTGGTCTGCCCACATTAGGGTGTAAATGTTGTCAAAATTATATATTTTAAAGCAAAAATGTATGAGGCTGACCCACAAACTGACCTAATTGACATTTAAAATGGAAAATAGTCATTTGACAAATTTTCACTGCGACATGTTCGAATAGATCCTTATTCTACTGAGAAACCTTGATGAGTTTTCGATAGAAGGGAAAAGCGCTGTTTTTTTGCTCAGGTTCTGCAGCTGTTTCGTGTATTCAAAAAGGGACTCGTGACCACAAGGTCACTTCTCTTACCGTCAGGCCCAAGGGCCACATGGAGAAGTACTCTAACAGATCTAAATGTAAATACCTCCCTTGTTAGTCTCTGCTCAGGCCAAGCCTTTAACAGGAACTCAAGCTGTGCTAGCACACCATTAGGTCCTGGCAAATGAAAAGACATAATTCAGATTATTAAGTAAGTCTGGAAGGGGTGGAGGATTGTCAGAAATGCTGCAAATATTACATGAGTCTAAAATAGCCACCTAATTGAATCTGTCAGTTAGCTGAATCTGGCTATTACACATTTAACTCTGTACAGGGTAAAATATAGACTCCTAACATGAACTTTACCCGCACGATTTCAGGTAAATGTTTGCTTTTCACACACTGACACAAAGCTGTACTGTTTTACATTGTACAGTAGCGTAACACGGGGCATTTTAAACTGATTTTATTAATCTCTTGCATTGGTGTGAAACATCCGCAGAATACTAAATAACACAGAGCTGTTTGAACAGCACAGGTGTGGTCGACGTCTGTCAGAAGTTAGCACTCAGTGGTCAGACCTGGAAACTTACCAAACATGTTAAACTGTAGCCAGATTTACAGTCCCAAATTATGTGGCCAACTTGGAAAAATAAGGAAAAGTCAAGGGGTAATGGAGTGGATTTGCCAGGTGAATCCCCTTACTAAAGTGTAATGCAGCCGGTCCCTGGCCACTTGTTGAAGACATAACATATTACTGTTGAAGAAAAACAGCAGCGTGGACGTTCTGTCATTTGCACAGCGACAAAGACTCGCCAAGCCAACTGTTACAGCAATGAGTGGTAGTGCTGATTCAGTTTTAGCTGATGAAAAGTTTGGGGGAAGGTTGTGTTTCATTGTGTGGGAGCGTGAGATCAGTGAGAGGACTTTATTATTGTATCCTTAAAGAGCTTCTACAGGTTAATTTGAAGTTCAGGTAGTATTTATAATCAGGGCTGTGTGATGTGACAATACACTGTATATCATGACAATAGAGAAACATTAGTTGTGTCATATTTGATTTCTTGGAATGTTTTCTTCCATTATACCAGTATCTTTGTTTTTTTTTTGTTTTTTTTGGACAAAGCTTTGCATACTTAGACTGTATATATAAAAGGTGGATGGAGCCCAGTGGTCTCTGGATTGCTGTTTTGAAGCCAACAGTTTGTATTTTGGCCATCACCATCTTGGATTTTAGTAGGAGAAGCTCAGAAAAAGCTGAGGTAATGGTAAATGTTAACTTACTATCTCAATACAACAGCAACTTGCAGCGAACATTTATGTAACAGAGTCATACAATGGTGAAAAAAAGCTTCAGAACTCCCCCGTCTTGTATGCAGACATCAGCACTTTTTATTAACCCTAAAATACTTGAATTGGAGCAATAAAAACAATAGTTAGAAAAAGCAAGATTTACCACAGGAACAATTATTAGATCGTAGATAAAATGAATGAGACCAGAAGGGGCTTTTTGGAGCAGCATCTAGTGACCGTTTGTGGTATTAATACACTTTAAGATACTTTCACACTATCTTCACTTTAGAGCTTTGATCCTTGTAAATGGATATTATTATTGCTTATTACATTTACTTATATAGTAAACCTCACTTTGGCTGCTGTAATTTCAAGTGTTTCATCTTTACATTTAGTATTTTAATTAACAGTATTCATGCTAGTCCTCTACAGAGGCTGTGCTAGACATTTTTATTGTCTGTCATTTTGATGGACAGGGTCGTAAAAATTCCGTCATAACACATTATTATCAGTCATTTCAAATTAAGTTTTTAATGATAATGAGACATATTTAGTAGTATTTAATGTTCAAAAACATCTCAGTGATGCAGTAACTGTTGTTGCTGCTGGCTGATAAACCTTATCACTACCACTTGCTTGTCCTTCATCCTCTGCCGCATCAGTCCCCCTTTTTTTCACCACATTTATTAATCCCATCACATTTACTGGGCTTTTTAAAATAACTAAGGCGACTCAGCTGTCATGAGATTTTGCACTAGCAAAGTAGCATCTAATTTTGGCTAAAGTCTAATACAGGGGGACTAACTGTGAGTTATTTGAAAGAAGTAACAGTGTTGTATTCAGCGTAGTTGTGAACGGTGGCGCTGTAGGGTTCTATACAGGCAGGATGCTGTTATGGACTGTTTGTTTGATGCCTTGTTAAGAGACAGACAGACCAGCGATCCTGCGAGGAGGTTCTGTTCACAGTGTTGAGTGAAGACTTTCTTTGGTCGATTACCCTCAGTAAAAATGACAGACAGCCTTCAGAATTTTCTGTCATCTTTAAAAAAGAATCTGTCAATGACAGAATACTTTGGTTAACGCAACCTCTGGTCCTGTATATCTTTTTGTTTATTGCTACATTTTTACTGTTAGAGTACTGTGTTAATGATGTCTTAAGTCTTACATTTATGACTGCATACACACTTTAGGCCTATAGATAGTTTTGTTTACATCCGTAGTAGAAAAGTGTTTTATATTTGCATTTATATTTCAAAAATATCTCCATGCATATGTAAATTTGCTCAAAAGTTGTGAATAAAAGAAGATAAAAACAATAAAATAATCGTAAGTATGTTTTATTTGTTGAGCAGATAATTCACAATGTAGTTTGAAATAGGCTTCTTCATGTTGTAATTTTATTAAAACTATGTATTCATTGAATTGACTGCAAATGACATAGATTGTGACATGAATTGTTATCTAGATATGAAATAGCTGAAGTCAGATCATGAGATTTTAATCACATTGCACAGCTTTAATTCGTCTAGATTTTTTTCCTTTATGCTTTCTGTCCCACCAGAACTTTCCAGATGCAACACAAGACACTATCTGTCCTTGTGTGAATCTGTATTTTAAGTCACTGATATCATTCACAACATACTCAGCGTATCAATGTAATTTAATTTTCTTGGAGTACAAAGAACAGTTTGGTGATACTCTGGGCTGCCGCACATTTCGGTGTTTTATCTCGGCAGCAAATTATGTTTGATAGATTCAACCAAACCATCTGTGACTATCGCTTTATCTGTCGTGAGCTATAATCTAGATTTATGGAGTGAAACCTACAACTTGGGGGGACGTGAACTTTGAGCACAATCTGTTTTTCTGACACATTTTATCGAAATAAATCTAGCCTGACATCAAACACTCTGACATCAAACAATTCTTACTTGCATGGAATTTCGTTGCTGCAGATGCGAACCATTTACAGGAAATTGTCACAATAGAGGACACTGACTGAATGCACATCTTTATCCTCTCGATGCGTCCCCTCTGATTTTGCATTCGTGAACTTGCCCTCCGATGTTGCACTTCACCTTCAACCCCAATTCGGGATAGTTAAGTCTGATTGCGCAACAAGGAAAAACAACTGAGCTTGTGACTCTGCTGGTTGGAATAAGAAATCAGGAATAAGCAAAGAAGTAAGAGTAAATGATGTCAAATTGGAAACAGGGTCTCGTGAGATTTTGGAACATCTGTTGTGGTGTCAGGTTGCTTCAGCGCTCATTATGTCTGCGGTTCGCCTCATACGACGGTGTCCTAATGCCCCTCGATTCCCTCCAGCACTGTCCACTGTTTGACAAACAACCTCAGAGCTCAGGCCAAGACTTAATGTGTCCATTCTTACCTTGTGCTGTAGCTATGCTGTCCTGAAATGCACTTTTATTCCCATAGAAATGACTCAGGGAACTTATGTCAGTTTTCTTCAGATATTGAAAAAGTCCAAAGTATAAAGATCTGAATTTTAAAATGTCTTATGCTTTTGACAGGTCTTATAAATCAAATGTGTTTGTGGGCTAATGTGCAGTTTCAACATCAAATCTGGCTCGAGATCATTGCATTTTGTTGAGGCCTGATGAAAATAACAATTTCAAGCCCACTGCACCTTGTACAAGAGAACACATAGGGAACACTGGTCATATTGCATAGACTGTTTAAAAGAATGGGCCATAACTAAGTTTATGTTTTGACCATTGCCATTTTAGTGTTTTACAGCCACAAGTCACCATAATTTGACAAAAGGGTGAAGCAAAGGATGATCTAACACTACTCTTAATTTCCTGGAACAGAAAAAAACAGTAAACTTAATGGAGTATTCCTTCATGGTCTCCTTACTGCAACTTCATAACCAAAACTATCTTATCCAGATACATGCTTGGTTTATTTTTATGAGAAGGATTCTCCATCCCTCAGTTCATCGATTAGTCACCATTATGTTTAAAACATCTCAGGAATGGAGATATCACTTACTGTGTTTACTTGCACACTAGTATCCCAGTTACTCAGTACCGCTGCTGTTTGCACAGGCGCCTGTGATGTTTACAACATAATATGGTAATTTAATCTGACATTTCAGTAACTGCTGCCTAACTTTAAAGTTAATGTGGTTATCGAAAATGAGGCCACTTTGAGGCGAGTTAGCACTGTTGAACGCCAACACCGCATTGTGGATTTGTCTTACTGGTGTTCGTCTACTGTCAGCAATGGAATACGAGGTCAACAGGTAAACATGTCCTTGAGCAGTTATTCTGTTATTGTCACTATGTACGAAGACGATGGATGAAGATCTGCAGCCATGACTGATAGCAGAGAGATGTCACAGTGGAGTTCAGTGACAGGTTTGAATTTTAATCCACATAGTAATGGTTTTGTCGTGTGTTCCACCCTGACCTGACTGTGTTGTTAAATTGGCGTCCAGTTGGTTGTTTTACGGCTGAACTGAAACGATACGCTCCCCAATGCTTTTCCAGCTATCTGCAGAGTATATTTAATATGCAAGGGCTGGGGTGCCAATAAGGGGGGGTTAACATGACAAATTCATGGGGCCCAGTATTTGTGGGGGGCCTGTAGAGCAGTGGAGGGGGCCCAGTGGATACTGGTTAGTAGTTGTGAAAATTTGGTGTAAGATCCGCTGTAGAAGAGAGGCAAAGAAGTCGGGAGTCGAACATTGAAAGCATGTTTAGTTTCAGTTTTGTTTTAACGCTATTGTAAGTGACGTTTATGGATTCTCACCATAAGAAGCCAACACCAAACACTGCCATCACCCAATAAATCCATTTATGCTCAAGCAATTCTGGGATTTTCCTTTACGTACTTCTTTTGACCAGTATGGACTTGAATTGCACTCGTAATGGTCTAAGAAGGTCTTTAAAAAGTCTTAAATTTAACATGTGGAAATCTGCAGGAACCTGATTATGGAAGTTTGACTTCTGCGTCGATGCAATTTGCACATTCGATTTAGTTAGATTGAGCACAGATAATCTAGGTTTTTTTTTCCCACAGGAAAGCTGTTTCTCTCTGTTTCATGCAGTGATAACCTCTTTGTGTTTGTTCCATGAAATATGGACAATGAAAGCTACATCACGCGAGCATATATTAAAGGAGATAGATCATGTCAAACATCAAAACAGCATCCAAGTATAGGCTGAGTTTGACCTGTTTTTGGTGAAGATCTCATTGAAAAAACACATGCCCTAACATATCATGATGTGTTTGTGATGTTTCTTTCTTTCTTCTTTTTTCACACCGGAGGTAGAAAGGTATAAGCATCCAAGTTTAGGTTGTCACATTAATGACATGATCTCCACTGACGTTCAAATTGCGTCTGACAGTGAACTTCCGAGGCACAGATGTATCGGCCCGGGCCCAAGCAGACGCCGGCTTCAGTGCCAGACGACTGAGCAATCATTTGGAAAACACTGGCAACATCGGGTGTTTTCATTTTCAACTCACTTTTTAACCTCTTCATAAACTCTCAGCGAATGTTTCAGCTTTTGCCGAAGGTCCCACATGACCACGCTCACATTTGGAAAGTGATGGATGGCCCCAAAAAATACAAATCTGCCTGGGTGAGCGTTGATGTGTTTAGACTTCATTGAAATGCTACTGTCCGTGGGATTTGGAAATTACAGTAAGAGTTCAATGAGAACAGCCAGCTTGGGGGTTAGGGCAAGGTTATTCCTGAATGCCTTCCAAAATGGCTCCTTTGAGAATTGACCTCGCTGTGTCCTGACCTTGTGGCACTAAAACAGTAATCTCTGTTTTTTCGTCAAGATTTCTTCCACTCCTACTACTCCTACTGTCTCCATATTTCCTTTCTCTTGTTTCATCACTCCCCCCATCCCCTCGACTATTTACTCTTTACATCACGTAGTTTTATTTTCTCTCGTTCTGTTTTTCACTTCTCCTCCCTGTTTTCTCCCCTTCTCCCTGCTTGTAGTTTTTCTCTGTGTCTCCCTCAGCTATGCAGCCATACTGCCAGGGCTGACTCTTTTGATTTGAGTGCAGTACATGTGGTTGAAATCTGAGGCCTGCTGCACTGCCAAGCCACAGGCCCCGTAATGGAGCACTGGCGCAGGAGAATAAGCCATTGTTCTTGGTGCAGTCGGTGGATAGTTGGAGGGAGGGACCTCTCGATGAGTCCATTTTGAAGAAAAAAAAAAAAAAAAAAAGGAAAAAAAAAAAGAAGTTGACTCTTGCTGAACACAGCCCCTGGGGTCAAAGGGGAGCCCCATAATCTTGTTGTAAATCCCACTCGGGGTAGTAGGGGAGGAAAACCCGCCTGGGAGCCATTTACAGACCTGGGACGCAGAGATGTCAGCAAGACAACTGACTCAGTTAACTGGTTTGTCAGACTACATACTGAAACAACATAAACAAGAAAGTGACAGAGTTTCCTACTTTAAATCTCATGAATGTGTTTGGTTTTGCTACATTTACAGAGTTTGGCCTCTCTTTAATGCACTTCAGCAGATCAATGAGAAATCAACAGTGAAGCTCTGAGATTACAGTGAAGAAACATCAAAAACGTGGTGTTTTTTCACAGAAAAATAAACTGATATAAATCGGTTTGGTTGGTAAATCTGGGCCAATGGAGCTTTTTAAAAATTATTGCTATCAGCGGAACTTGGCGCCAGTGGTTGATATCAGACTTCTCAACTGGAACTACTGACTTTAAAGGAAACCAAGAAGTCAGAAAATAAATCTCACTTTAACTTTTTTTTTTTTTACAGTAAGTATAATCCTCCAAACAAAACATTAATGTAATATTTGATAATTTGGCTTAGATGTTCAATTCAAAGGTATCAAGTCTCTAATAAAGTCTGTTCTTTCATGAAAATGTCAAATTTTCTGCACATTTAAACTATGCTAGCCTTTACTGTATACTACATTAGAACGTATATAAAGATGGATGTCACCTCTCGACAGAAAAAGGAAACCAGGCTCTCACATTTACGGTTGTCATGTTGCTTCAGTCAGACATTTTGGAGATGAATTCTTCACAGTAGATGCAGAGCTGTGATATCAGCCTATTGGCTGTCTGCCTGATTCAGTTCTTCCCATGCATTTATATTCAGTCTGTTTAATCTCAGGTTATACTGAGGTAGGAATTTCAACTAGACTAGCCAAGAAATAACGTTGCGAAAAACAATGCAATGTAAATTGAGAAGCAATGAAACAAAGGCTGATTAAGGAATTACAGCATGAAGCAATGATTATATAAACAATAAGGCATTTCATATGAAACAATAAAACCATTTGGAGTAATTCAGCGCATTCTAAAATAAAAGGCAAATGAATCAAATAAAACAAGAACAGCTGGGAGTAAAATATGAAAAAGTAAATTGCCCTAGGGATAAAGATGAAGTAATCTTAAGGTTTTTCTTTATGCAACTGGCAATCACTTGTATTTATCTCATTATGTAACTTATTAAAAACAAAACAAGGAGAAAGATTGTGACTTAAACATAAATAAACCTGAAGAAATCTATCTAAAAGACATTAAATGTCTTTATGATACATGCATTGGTTGTATACACTAATTTTGCTACTTTTTTTTTTTTTTTAAGTCTGGTTCACTCACATTATAACTTATAAAGCTGCCAGCCTTAAACAGAAAAGCAATGGATTTAGGCTTCACTTTAGGAGCTGCTGCATTAAGAAAAAAAACCAAAAAAAAACAGGAGTTGGTGGTGACCAAAACAGAGCGAAAAGAAAATGTGTATTGTAATGTGTAGGTAAGCACCAATTTTGTTTTGTTTAGGTTCTCTGTAGGAGGATAATAGTATAAAGTAGCTGCAAATGAGACAAGTCAAATAAAGTATATGCACCTCAAAATTATGCTCAGCTACAGTAACTTTGAAACATTTCCACACCAAGCATATACCACTGATAATTTGCTTACAAGCCTGGTTATGAGTTCTAAAAGGTTTAACTGGAATGATTATTGTTTATACGAATATGTAACAAGAAGACAATCTAATTAATCCTGATAGACCTCCATAAAACAGTAATTTTAAATACATCTGGACTCCATTTATCCCCTTTTTACTGTACAAACCAGAATGTGAATGCAGGGGTCTATAGCCTGACAATTTTCAACTTAATTAAATTGAGTTTATGACACAGGGGAATGGTGAGTGTGCAGATTCTCCTTGATTACTCACACCACCAGCTGCAGTCCACAAATCCCCCTCACTAATAAACCTCACCTCCCCTATAGATTTTAATTGGGTTAAAAGGGTTAAATTTGTCTGGCAAAACGGTATGTTTACCTCACTGGATGGAGCCGAATCATTAGAATAAATACAATGGATCAAATGACCTTCACTTGTTAAAATTTATGACTAAATGGGACGGAGTGCTGGAAAGTTGAAGCGGTGTCATCTTGAATCACAAGAGCTGCCAACTCTCCGGGACTCTTGGTGCCATAAGGTCCTGAGGTTTGCTTCTGCAGTTTTCCCAATAGAGGATTTCAAAAGAGAGGCCTGTACATCAAGTCAGCATACACTCCATCAAAAATTGAAATTGTTTTCACCCAGAAAGCCATAAAAGAGGGATATACTTAGTCTAATAGCTGATGTAAGGACAAAACCTAATAGAGGAGATGCCCTCTCAATACGATCTGACTTTTACGACGTGGTGTGAAACTATAACTTTTTTCTCACGGGATGTTTGGAGGCGTCGGATGTAGGTGAAGACAAACCACCGTGAAGTTGGGTCTTGGTGCCCAATCAAATTGCCCCAGAAATATGTTTAATGTTCTCTCATTGAGTGTAAATGCTCATATGTAGTCACCCTGTCTAACTGTGGTGCCATAGCATACTGTATGTGTTTGTTTCGCAGAACTTCTCCTTGGAAACTTGGGTCAGAGTGTCCCGTGCTGCTGACTTAAAAGTGAACCATTGCATGAAACACTGAATATGTTAATAGTAATTTGACTATTCTGACTTGAATGAATTTCAGTCACTTTAATGCCATGTTCAGACTAAAATGATGGTCTCTGTGTCAGATTAGGTGATAATAGACTTGTAAATTCTTGCTGGGTTGTGGCCCAGAGACATGACAGACTGTGTCGCTTGCCATCTTTTGACAATATGCGAGATGTTTTTGGAAAGGAGGCGCTGGCAACAGACTTAAGGGAACAAAAATGAAAACAAACTATGGCGTCAGAGTCCGGGTGTGTGATGCCGGCTGTCTTGTGGTTGGAAAAAGCCTAAAAGGACAAAAAAAAAAAAATTACTATGGAACCATCTTTGCATCACATGAAGAGGAAGTTCAAGTCATCAATATAGAATAACAACCTCTCTATGCAGTTTGGGATGGCAAAGCTCTTGATGGATCAGCTTCATAGAAATAACAGACATTGTTGTGAAAGACTAATAGGATTCAAGCGTCCTAGTTCGCTATGGGACACGACACAAAACAAAAATGTCAGTGGTCGCAACCATTGGCCATCATTTCCATCCCATCACCACTTAGGCTGTGTAGTCTGATTAAACGCTGAATGATATGCAAGAAAAAAGAACGTGCACGGTGAGTCATGATGATATTGAGCATTTATAACAATAAAACAATATTTCAACAAATTCTCCAGCCCTAGTTTACACACCATATGATTCTATAATTTATTGCACACTGCAGTGGGTTTAAACAACTTACTCTCGCAACCATATCTGTATAAAATGTTTGACTTTGTCTTTCGTGAGCAGATGTTGAGATGTCTAACAAGCTTAACAAGATACCTGATTTTAAACATTGTGTGGATACTAACACAAGTCATAAACTGATCTCCTCCAGGGCTCACTGAATGGTTAATGAAAATGATGCTGTGACCTTCACACTTAGTAGATCTTATCTAAGCTGAGCAGCTATGGGACATGGTCTGACATGCTAGATGACGCTCTGTCAAAACACCAAATGAGGGAATAGATTGGGGAAACAGAGGGAATATCCTATGTGATGTTCCTATGTTCTTCCTGTTTCTGCATGGGTTCTCTACAGGTTCTCAGACTTCCTCCCACCTTCCAAAGACATGTGCCATAATAAGTTAACCCTTTCGCCGCCCTCGTCGCATTTTGGCGACGGAGTATGTTGTCTTTTAGATTTCGCTGTTATACTTCATATGACTCTAAATATCTATGATACTCC
>JAPQRP010000002.1:13935456-13953480 GCA_037367295.1 Apogon hyalosoma
TATGAGACATGAGAAAAATACACTTGGTAAGATTTAGAGTTTTTCCCAGTGAACCAGTTCGACACCCTTGACTGTTAAAATCTCTGGCGGGCCAGTTTTGGGCCCCGGGCTGCATGTTTGACACCCCTGCCCTACAGCTTTGGTGACATTAGCGCAGATACTGCCTTGGTCTTGATGAAGACTCAACTCCTGTGTTGACCTTTTTCCTCCTTGCACTCATTTAACCTGTTTTTCTCTTATTTATACAGTAATTTGTTCTTTCGCATCAGCCTCCATTTAGTTTATTTTAGTTTCTCACGGGATCATGTGAGGTAGTGCATTGTTCCCATGGCACGATAATATCCTCTAGTGTGTGATACGCCATTATTTTTTAAATCTTAGTGTGGAGTGTGTAGCATGTGTGCGAATGTTTGAGATTAGAAAGAAGAACGTCTGTGAAATTTCTCCTTATGTGCAGCCCAATTTCAAAGTGAGTTCGGATCTTAAAACCCCTGTAGCCTGAGCTCAGCTTTAGCTAAACTGACCTTTCATGACTGCGAGAAACTATGAAGGCATTGCTGTATTTTCTGTTTTTTTGATCAGACTTCCCTCTTTGCTGTGTGACTGTTCCAGTTAGAGAAACAGTCGAGATAGTAATTATTGTTAAATCAGTTCATCCAGAGCAGACTGAAAGCTGTGGTCTGTTTTCAGAGTAAAAACAGTGCCCTCTTTATTTCTGCCCTGCTGTCTTTCACTTTAGTCTCTTTCTTTCCCTCTCAAAGTGGATAAAAATGTGATTAGGGTTTTTGGTGTATGTGTGTGGCCTGCAGAGCTCAACTGCTGCATACCTGCAGGCTGCACGCAGGTACTCTTAAATCTTCACTCTAACATCTACCTTCTGTCAAAACAACTTAGAATGTGTGTGTCATGTGAATCAGACAGACTCTGTTAAGTGATTTTGTGGGTTTCTGTATGTGTTTGAGGAACCAGATGGGTTTACATGTCTTCTGTAAGGAGATCGCTTGAGATTAAATTCTTATTTACTCGTCGACTGCTGTGTAAAGCGGACATTTTTCTGGATATGGGTAGGAAGAGGCGAGGGAAAAAAAATCAATATACTCTTCCTCTTTATTGTCACCAAACGTGTTGCATTAGCTCTCGCCGCAGAATGCTCTTCCTAAACATTCGATTGCACGCCATGAACAGGCAGCAGCCAGAAATGAACGCTGTCACACCACAAAAAAAAAAAAAACAAAAAACATTCCTAGCGGGTTTATGCCATCGTCGTTTCAGTTACACGGCATGAACAATGCCTGAAAGAAAACCCACAGCAGCCAGCGATTTGTTTCGCATAATTCTGCCAGCATCTCACCATGGAGGGTTGAGGACAAGAGGTAAATCAGAAAAAGCCCACAGACGTACAAGGAATCAAATGGCCCACATGGTAATGCTCGCTGTTAGCTGTCAACAAGATATGAAACTGTACACCTCATGAACTCGCTGTTCCTCCAAAGAGGTCCATTTGGTGCCCCTGCTACCGTATCCCATTGCCACCGCCGGGAATTCACCTCAACATAATTCAGTGGACCCTTACCTTGATGCGGTCGCTGAGCTGGAGGTGGAGAGCGGTATTCAAGCAGACAGTGAGAATAGGGTTTCCATCAGCTGCAAACCACCTGTCCAGACCAGGGAGATCACAAAGACGGGCTGTGGACGCAGAGTACCTGTTTAGAATGAACCGCTTTTAGTGACTGACATATTACAGCTAGGGGAGGAAAACATTTGCAACCCTAAATTATGGGGCTTTCATGTTAAGTTTACATCGGTGCTGTTTACCCAAATGTCAATAGTTTTATGCGTCTGACGACCGACAGTCATGCCACATGTTCCAGTAACTACACAGACTGTGAAGTAAAACATGTCAGAAAGCCTCATTTATGGGGTAAAAAGCCCTCTGTTTGGACTGAAGGCAAAACCACAAATCTATCTTATTTTAATAATAGTGTGAACAGCACAAATCACATGGAATAACATTGTTTTTATTCTTTTTACTTGGGTCACTACAGGTCTCATTTTTTCCAATTCAACCTTGGTCTGAAACAGTCCTGTTGAAATTCATGCAACTTTGTTTGTGGGAGTTTCTCAGTTAAGCCATAAAGACCCAGTGCTAGTTTTGTGACAATTCTCAAATGAATTTTCCCCTCTATTTAACCTTTTTTAAGTGATATGTCATCATTTATTATAATTGTAACTTCTGTATTTTGCATTTTTTTGTGTAAATCATGTATTTTCCCATATTTGATTCACGGATCATGTAGATGTTCATTAAAGTTCAGAGTAAATTCAAAGGTTATTAGATCAGAAACAGAAAAAAAAACTGAAGAAAAAGTCACTTTTTCCACAAAGATATCAATAACTGAATGTAAAAATATGTCAAACTCCATGGGTTTTACTGGCGAATCAATGTTGTAGAAGATGACGGTGTTTCCACGGTAACTACAGAGCCTCTGAACTTCCAAATGGGTCATATCTGATGACCATGAAAAGACGATAAACTGTATTTTACACCAATTATTTACATGTATTGATAGGATTAGTGGATCAACAGGTATTAAACATTATAAATCAGTAGATGGCTTTGGTCACCAGTGGATGTTTGGGTCTTTATGGGTTAATCCAGACCTAAAAAACAGCTGATATAGTGGAATGGTTCACTTCACAATCCCTCCACTCCACCTGTATATCAGTCATGTCCTTATGTCCAAAATTTGTGTCTTTTGCCCGATCCTCTTCTTCATTTTTATCTCCCTCCTTATGTTTACTCCAATACAGCAGACTTGTCTTTTTTGTCTTTTTCTGATTTTGCACATGCAGATCAGTTTAAGGCTGTGACCAGGTCATATTGGAATCTTATACTGGCCACATTTAAAAAATAATGTGAACTGGGACAAAAAATATCCGTTATGAGCTATAAATCTAAATTGAGCACTAAATCCTGTGGTGTGAAAGAGGCTTTAGTCAATTGTTGTGGTTTTGCAGAACATTTACTGTATGGTCAGTTTCCCAAAGACTGCTTTTCCACCAGTAGGAAACTATTTTTATCCCAAAAAAAAAAAAAAAAAAAAACCAGAAAAACTTCTCGATCCCTACCTGCCCTGTATAAAACAGTCACAGGAAAGTCAAAACATGACGTAGGTGTATTTCTTTCGGAATTTGTTGACATATGGACTTCGAGTGCCTGGACGGTACACAAAAACAATAAGCTCTGCAGCTGCATTGATTACAGTTCTTATTGAAAGCTGAACGGTCAAACTGACTTGGGTTGCAGCGTCTGTCAGTGCATTCATCTGTATGTGACGGCAAAGGAAGTCAGAAGTGTATGTTTGTGAGAACTGAGAGCCACAAGTTAAAACCGAGTCGTATTACCTCCATAGAGTCTGCAGGACTAAATAGCAAATGGAAAAGGCTCTGTTTTTATTTTTGCTGCTAATCAGTGCAGAGGATAAGCCCTATCTTTGAATTCCAAGTGCAACAGGAAGACCTGATTAAGTTTCAAAGGAAGTTAGTGGAGCTCTGTGGTCACCAAACCAATCTGAGGCGGTCAGCTTTGACCATAAACTGAACCTGTTGAGGAGAGTTCAATGAACTACATCTTGTGCATTAAAATAGGGATATTCATTGTGTATCCATTGCTGAGGTTGAATAATATTTAATATGCATGTAAGAGCAGTGCATAGATCTGTCATTTTATTGGCAGACTAAGTAAATATATTCTCCTGCATTTGTCAGCTAATGTTTTCCTTTGACATAATAAAGGCTTAAATCCATATTTTCAGGTGGCATGTGGTGTGCAGTTATTCTACTCAATTACAGTATGAACTGGCTTCAAATACACATGTGGGCCCACCCAATACAAACAACGTCACACCAACCAGCCCATTAAGGAAACCACATGCCATAGGAAATGGTGTTTCATTGTATATAAAGCAAATCTTTCTTATCCTAACTATTAATCAAACACTGCAACTGCACAGCATCACGAAAACACAGAAGGCACAAGGCAGTGTTTATGTGAAGAGCATTACCAGAATATTACCTTTAAAAAATACAGCCTTTTCCACTTGAATGGATTTTTTTTTTTTTACAGCGAGTGGATATTGTATGGTGCCACATGAATATATTTATTATATTCAGTCACTTATTTAAACAGGTAGTGTCGTCAAGAGAGTGGTCATGTGGATTATTATATGTGTAGTTATTTATTTTCTAAACATTGTTCGAGCTTTCTTATAGTTTTTAAAGTACAGTAGTTGACCAGTTTTTATGAAACTGAATCTGTGGCATCTTGGAGTGTGGCATTTATACATATATAACCGTAAGATTTAAAGATTATTTATTGTCAATGCACTAGATGCACAGAACATACAGAAAATTGAGTATTGCATTTAAAAAAGAGATAAAAATAGAATGAGGATAAATAAACTGTGTAAAGAATAAATTATAGCAGAATTAGGACTGTCCAAGTAGAGTTAGCATCGCACATGTGCAAATGGGCAGTTGATCCGGTAGTGACAGGCAGCAGAACCAACCCATAAAGATGGAAGACAATAAACAGCACATTGGCCTCTGGATGGAAATATGAGGACAAAAAAAAAAAAAAATACCAAGACGGAACAGCTGTGTCAAGTTGTTTTCTTGAAATTGTTGAAGATGTTTAATAAACACATTAAGTGCAAATATATTCCCTTCTTTCTCGAGTCTGTTTGCTCATGGAAAATGAAACACGATTAATATAGATTAAAAATGAATGATATTTAATCACGATTAATCAAAATTAATCCACAGCATCCCTGTGGTTAATCTGATTAAAACTTTTAATTGTTTGCAGAATATAAAGCGTACATGTCGATCTGTTGACAGTCGCAGCAGCAGTTTCAAAACAGTAATGGTTATGAGGTGAGGAGGTGCTTAATGGGACCGAACAGCAGCAGACTGACAGAAGATGACAGTGTATTAGTAAAGTGTAGTGCCACCACATGAATACACGACCGCTTAAACGCTTTGATTCTACAATCTGTGAACTGTACTGGAGGGAGGAACTTCATTCTAACAAAACATATTCCTCCATTTGTTGTTTTTACGATGGTGGTCTAACTATCAGTTGAAAATTCCATGTAGGTGTTCCACCAGCTTTGGAAACAGCTTTGAAAACCCATCCAGCTTTAAGATGCATTTCTGATACCGATGAACAAATCAGTCACTGGCTCTAACTGGCTTTTTGCATGATCATGGCAACCATAGGGGAGGGACATGGGTATATTGGTTGCACTCTATGACTTCACCACTAGATGGCGTTAATGTTGATAACGTATACATTGAACCTTTAAGTCCACCTTTGAGCCTATTGTTAACTTCATGGGCTGTGACGGTACAGACCTGTTGTGTATTTAACTGTTACTGAGGTAGAAGTACATTAGCCTGTAGGGAAACTGCTTTCTATGGTGAAAGAAAGTGGGAAAAAATCTGGGTTTTTTTTTTGTTTTTTTTTTGTGGGTCTGATAAAAAAAATCTAAGAGGCTCATTCTCCGTCCGTGCCCTCCCCTTCCTCTGAAAATGGTCAAGCGATTTTTTTTTTTTTATGCAATCCTGCAGACGGACGGACAAGTCTGAATCATCATAGAGTTAAATGTCCCCAACCCTAGTCAAGAAAAATAACTAAACCAAATTCCATGGAGCCTCAAATCAACTTAAAAATGTTTTCTGTTATTCATAGTTAATGTAAAAATAAATCTATAATCTTATCATAATTAAACATTAGATTCTGTCGCTAACAACTGGGATGTTTGTACACTGAGGTATTAACTATCATCATGTCAGTCCAAAACAGTCCTAAGTAATACTGTTGCGTACCTATCTGATGGGCAAATGTGACACATTTAAGTAAAACTTAAATAAAACACACGCGCTCTTACCGGGAAAAGGGATTTACCTGCACTGAAAGGAAATGAAAGCGTGGGGTTTAGTGGCCACAGTGGGAAAGGAAATGAACACGGAGACGAGTCGCTGACAGCTCAGAGGAGATGTGTTCAAGCATTAATGCTCGTACACGTGTTTTAATGCGGTCCATCTGTCAGTGTCTTTAATGAAGCTAATTACAGCATCTAGGGCTGTAGCTGCAGACAGAAGGGTGGATAACATCCCAGACGTCAATGTTTCTGGATACATATAGGCTGGTTTACAGGCATCACGTCTGCATACATGTACCTGTATGTGCTGCTGCCAAACTGTTGGGATGAGGGGGAATTGTATTTCAAGTGATGGGTGTGTAGCAGCTGAACACCTTTCTTGTCTGGTCGTGTGTCAGATGAAACCATCCTGGCCTGCCAAATGGAGAAAACACTTTACTCTCATTTTTCTCCCGAAGACGTGATTCCCGAGTGGTTTGCGGGGATAATTTCAGACTAGTTTTTCAGCTTTGTCGGCACGGGTAAAATGCTGATTCACAAAATGTCTTTCAAAGTCTTCATTGTCAAAACGGAGAAAGAGGACTCGTTTTTCCAGGCAGTGCGGCTTTTTTAGAACCAAAAATGTCCAGACCTAATTGCAGAAATTGAAGTATAGTAGATCTTTTGATTCTCTCCATCTGAACGTGGTGTTTCCATGCTTTAATCCACACCCATGACACAAGCACATACTGCAAACATTTAGTTCAGATCCTAGCGTTGTTTACAAACTATCAGTGATTGATGGGAAATGAGAACTCAGTCAGATTTCCTCCCATCTCATTATAATAGAGCTTGGCAGTCATTCTAGTTAAGGACATTTTCACATGTCGTGCATTTTGGAGCCAAAATGACTTCATAACTATCATCATGTCATAATGTAACCTATCAACATCTCAAAAGAACCAATAACTGACGTCAGCAGCTGACCAAAGTCAGTCAATTCCAGGTTATGCACTGACAAAATAATTACAAAACAAATATTCAGCGCCATAAGTTTGGAACAATCTGCTTTTATTCTGTGCAGTCAAAACATCAAAACAAGTGATTTTTTTTTTGTTTTCACAGAAAAAGTATGAAGTGTATCCAGAACATTTAACAGGCTCCAAACCACGCAATTATGTTTATAATGTCAGTCAATATATAGACGGGTGACGAAAGGAAAAACCTGATGGGAGTGGTCTCTGTAAGAAGACGACGTCCCCATCCATAGGACATAAGGACTTATTGGATGGTTTGACGAGAGTGAAAATGACATAAACCATGTGCTGTGGCCTTCATTCACCAGATCTCAAGCCACACCTATGGGAGACTTTGGACCAGTGTGTTATAACAGAAGTCTGCACCACAAACATCAAAACACCAAATCTGGCTCAGTCTCAGCAGATGTTAAATTTGCCAACCCAAATCTTTTTTTTTTTTTTATTATTATTTTCAGATTGATTGTTGAAAGTCTGGACAACACGTAACAAATGAAGTGCGATTCCTACAAATCAGATTCAAACTGTATTTGGATTCGGACTGAAATGCGATTCCGATCAGATTTCTACAGATGCGCTTCGGTCCAACAAAACTTCATCACCACATAAGTACAAACCTAGTGACATTTTTAACACAACAACACAAGCAGATAGGCTGGTGATGCATGGATACACAAATCCAGTCTGATAACTCGTAGATAACAGTGTGGACAGCTTTTTTTTAAAGATCTGATTTGAGGAAAAGTCAGACTGTTCCTGCAATCAGACGAGCAACTGCTAATACCCTGTAATGAAAGATGAAGGTTATTTCTCAAGAGGAAAAAAAACATTAAAAAATCAATTTGAAAGGTTTAAAAGCACAAGACAGCATAGTTTATATAGACAAATAAATGGAAAGAGACTAAATACAGTGATTCAGACACATCTTTTATAGTTTGCTTTGTTTTCTTTCTTTCGGGGACTGAAAATTGACCTAATATTGTCTATTGTGTTTACAAATGGATCAAAGTCATGAAATTATGTTTTAAAAGCTAAAAATTCAATATTTTATTATGTATTAGAGCATCTGTAAGGTGCATTAATACACTTGCCCATAAAGTTGTAATATTTTTCAGACACATTCCTGTTTATATTCTTATTTATCCACATCAGTAATCACCTTTGACCAGATTTAATGATTACATACTGAGTCTCAGTTATATTTTATTTATCAAGAATAAATCACATTGTCACAATCATTTCATGAGAAGAGATAAAAATATTTTATTCCCACAGTGTCATTTTGGCCACCACTATAAGGTCTGTCTTCATCATAGCTGTCTGTTTTCATGCAAAATTGGATTGAAATACATGAAATAGCACTAATTTAGGAACACACTTAGTAGCTGCAGTTATTAACCCTTTAACAACTGCAGTCTCTCCGGCTCTGCATTTTGCACTTTACTGCATTCAAATTACTGTAACTCCTGAACCATGTGCACTACCCGCAAAACTCAAATGGCATTGGACAGCTGAGATCCTGAGCTTTCTGACACTATATAACACTTTATGGCAGCAATGTGTGACTCTATTACAAGTAGAAAGGAACTGTTTCAGAGACTTCCACACAGGCTAAAAAAAAAACGCCTAGAAATAACAAAAATATGAAACTGTAATAAGGATACTGAATGTTCAAGACCAAAAAGGATGTTTGAGCAGATGTAAAATAGTTGAAAGTTTATTTTTGCAATCTCAGAAAGTTATGTTATGTACATTTACAGTTGTTTCTAGTAATAAATATGGTATCGTTTTTGTTTTGTTTTTTTTTTCCAGTAAAACACACTGTTTTAACCCATAAGGACCCAGTGTGACATTTGAGGCACTTCCCAAATTAATTTCTTCCTATATATTTAACTGTCCTTAAGTGGTTTATTACCATTTATTGTAATATTATCTTCTGTATTTTATGGGTTTTTTTTGTTTTTTTCAGTGAAAATCTGGTATTTTCCAACATTTAATTCACTGATCATCTAGATTTTCATAAACACTTAGAGTGAAGTTGAGGATTATTGTATCAGCAATAGAGAAAATTGAAGAAAACGTGATTTTTTTCAGCAAAGTATATCAATAACTGAACATAAACTCAGTGTCTCCATCTACTGTCATTGATCCAGCTCTGGTAACTACGGAGCCCCTGAACGTCCAAATGGGTCATATCTGATGACCATGAAAAGATGACAAACTGTATTTTACACCAATTATTTACATGTCTAGATAGGATTAGGGGATCAACAGGAATTAAACAATTTAAAGCAGTAGATGATTTTGGTAGATGGCGGATGTTTGGGTCTTTAAGGGTTAAGCGTTTATTGTTTATAATAATGATAATTAATGGCCAGATATTGAAAGTTTAGTTCTTCCTGTAAACAAAGGTGCAAAAGAACTGGCAAAAAAGAAATGTTCTGTCATTTTTATTGCAAAGAAAACATGAAGACATCTTGGCAGCCCGTTATAATGGCAGTCTTAGAAAACCTAGAACATGCACAAATGAAGGCCCATCTCTGGTTTTGACTCCTCAAAGTTCTCCAAATAAAGCTGCTTCTTAGTACAGTTTTGTGTTGGTGGGTTTTAAAAGTGATCATGTGAAGAATCTGTCTTTCTATCCAACACCGAAAAACGATCCTGGTATCCACTGGCTTCTGGATTCTCACATTACCAGGGTCTGCTGTGTGCCAACCGCAGCTCTGAATGTAAAACTCAAATATTTCAAAGGGAGTTTCAAAAGTTTACAGCTCTGATGCTATTGTTAGTTTCTTCGGAGCACATTTGTTGTCTTTGGCTTGGTCAGAGTAAATATTTCTATTCCTCTGTTGTGTTAGAAAATGATGTGTACTCAAACCCATGAGATGGCCCTCAACCTAGACTAAATACAGTCTTTGTAGGTTGTTGGCTTTTTTCTTTACAGTAAGTTGTTCCTGTGGGTTTCGCTCATTCTTTGCAAGCGTGGATAAAATAGTTCCTATCTCTGATTTGCCACCGCCGTGAAATTGCGCGGCTATAAACAGCGTCCCTCGGAATCTCTGTTACATATGTGCAGAGACTCACACGAGTGCGGTTGGTGAAACTCTGTGGCACGACAAAACTCTGCACCTATCAGATCAAATAGGAGCGTACGTTTGATCTTCTTGGACTCCTGTTTAACCACCATTAGCTGTGGTTGCAAATTTCCAGTAAGTTCCGAAACTTAACCCATAAAGACCCAGTGCTACTTTTGTGGCAATTACAAAAATGAATATTTCTTTCAATTTAACCTTTCTTGAGTGTTTCATCACCATTTATTATAATATTATCCACTGCATTTTGTGTTTTTTAAGTGTAAATCAGGTATTTTCCTTTATTTAATTCACTGATCATGTAGATGTTCATTAAAGCTCAGATTAAAGTTGAAGATTATATCAGAAATGGAGAAAACTAATGAAAAAGTGACTTTTTCAGCAACATATATCATCAACTAAACATAAAACAAGTGTGTCCATCCACTGTCATTGGTTTTACCGGTGAATCAATAGCCCCTTTTCCACAGCACTTCTGTTCCGGGAATATTTCGCCTTTATTCCTGTGTAAAAGAAATAGTGGGATCATTTGGTTCCACCTTTACTGCAGCTTTGTAACGCCTCTGGAGGTAGTAACAGAACCGTGATAAAGGTGGAATCTGGATTTCAGAACGCTATGCAAAAGGAACACCTCTTGTTCCGCAACCAAGGTGTGACGTTTTGATGATGTATTGTGTAACGTGACAAATTGTATGACCCCCACGCCAGGGGGATTTAAAAATGAGCGCAGGCCATGTACAGTAAACAAACATATTAACGCATCCAGAAAGATAGATGTCGAACTGGGGAGACGCCGAGATCTGTGAGTTGTTGTCACTTCGGGCAGAGGACTCTATCCATGCTAACATTTGTGGAACGGTGAAAGATGGGCTGCGCAAGTTATACGTCACACTATACGCTGCGTCACCGCCTCTTTAATCGGTGAACGCTGTGTAAAAGTCCAGCCTGTCTCACCTCTGTTACTCCTTTGGCTTGGCTGTGGAAATCGGTCAAAAGGTGGAAAAAGGTGGGAAAAAAGGTGGAATCAGCATCTCACCTTTTTTCTGGGATCTCTGTGTAAAAGTGGCTAATGCTGCATAAGATGACGGTGTTTCCACGTTCACTACGGAGCCTCTGAACATCCAAATGGATCACATATGATGCCCATGAAAAGACGACAAACTGCATTTTACACCAATTATTTACATGTATTGATAGGATTAATGGATCAACAGGAATTAACAGTTTAGATCAGTAGATGATTTTGGTCGCCAGTGGCTGTTTGGGTCTTTATGGGTTAAGGAAAAGTGTTTTCCCCACGTCATTAGCACATGATTTAAACCAGAGTTTTATCTTCTGAGAGTTACTGGTGCGCATCTGATAAAATGTTTTGTCTTTTAAGTGTGATGCTTAGAGAAAATGTGTGGTCTGCAGTGGTAGCAAGACCGAGTGATTTGTGGCTCGATGGAGACGCAGAGATCAGATGGGATTCTGAAACATTTTATAATTCTAGTCTGTTTTTCTCTTTCACAAAAAATGCTTGTCGCACAGCAGGAAATGTCTGCAAGTCAAGCGAAAAATGGTGAAGGATTCTTACTCAACACAAGGGGGTCTACTAGCCACAAAAACGCTAACATGACAATTCCTGGTTAACTCAATTAGCCGTACAGACAATAAGAGTGAAGTCGGTTGAGAAACATAACAAGCCGGCAGTGAATGCAGCAATATATTCATGCAAGGCTCATTAAACAGTCTGAAGGTCAGTGTAATAGAATCCCACTGTATTGGAGTGTTCGTAGCACGGGGCCTCTTCTTGATCTGTTTTCCATCAGTTTCAGAGGGATTGTTTGGACAACACACAGCTTTCACAACATGCGTGGAATCGGAGCGCACCGACTGAGAATGTCATTTCAGATTTTAGACGACGGCATCTGGGCTCAGAGCGGGTCATAACACCGCCATGAGGACACACACCCCCATCTTCACAGTAGGCTCAGAGGACATGTGATGCACTGGAATCATAAACACTTATATAGACAGTCAGGAACTAAAATCTGCAGTCAATCAGACTCCTGCTGCCAGAGACGGAGTCAGATCCTCGGCCGCTTCCAGAAAGGACAGACTTTAAGGGCTTTTCACTTCCTCTCCAGGCGAGACGGTGTCAGATCCTGTCCACAGCTGTGCGTCCACAGCCTCTGGTTTAGCTCGTACCTCATATAATTTAGTAACCACTGAGACTGCCTCTGGCTTTTGACATTTGAGGCTCGCAGGGCCACGACCACCAGAATAATCACTTACACTGCTCGAAAGACTGCAGTCATTGTCTGGAAGAGCCATCGCAATGCAAGTCTTTGAGTAATAATGCCAAACATACTCTAGGTTTTATGAATCTATGGCGCCGTGACGTTTTGACATCAGCGTTACCAAATTCTGTTTTTCAACTAGTGGAATGTGACAAAGTACTTTTACACAGGTCATTTGAGGTACTTATATTTGGGTGTTTCCATTTTATGCAACTTTATAATGAACAAATCTTATATTTTTTTCCCTGCACTTGTTTTTTTTTGTTTTTATTAGTTTTTCCATTATTTTTTGTCCAGTGTAAACTATGTGATGTGAAATACTGCTCCTCCTTCGGTTAAAAGTGTGTCCTACTATTAATACAAGACTGTGGGATTTGCTTTGTCCAGTCATAGTTTTATACTAAACCGAAAATATATGAAGTGACTCACTCTGACTCACAGTTTGACTATGTGGATTTCTTTCACATGGAGCTGTAATTTTGAGCAGCGGCAGAGCATGAACAGAATTCACCCTCTGTTTCAGTAACGTAAATATAAATAAAATAACACAGGAGAATATACTCAACAGAACATAGAGAACTGGGGGGAAATGTGTTAGTAGTTTAGTTAATGCCCAGAAGCCCTTTGTTTTGTTTTGTTTTGCTTTAGTTTTCTTGTTTTTCTTACTATTTAAAGGGGTCATATTTTGCTAAACCCACTTTTATTAGTCTTTGGTTCATTCATTTGTGTATTTGGACCCTAATAGTTCATAAAGTTTAAATTTGAACCCCCCCCAGCTGCTGCAAAACTATCTTTATATTCATTTTGGCAGAAATCAAGTGGATTTCTACAACCTGCTTTAATTCCTGCTTAATTTGTTACGTTTATAACTAGTTACGACATCTGCACATATAAGGTCAAGACTTACGACGAACATTTCTCTGAGTACGACATAAATGTTTGTCAGCAGCAGCGGTTGGAGTAAAAACTGAAAATATGTCCAAACTTCGAGCCAGTTACCTCAAATGTTCAGTTGTTGGTTGTATTAATGAACACAAGAGGCTGAATAGGACAGAGCAGCATAGTAAACAACCTGGAGGGGGTGGGGCCTGAAGTGGCTCATTTGCATTTAAAGGGCCAGTGCTCAAAATGACCTTTCTAGTGTCATTACTCAGAAATAGGGTTGAAGATGGACCTGTGGAGTTGAATTAAGGACGAATTCAGACCCAAGCAGAGCATTTACAGTTTATGTGAAGCACAGGGAAATGTTTGAAAATGCATAATTCCATTTACAGAAGGCAAAATATCACTCCTTTAACTTTCAGATAAAACATAAAGTATCAAAGGTTTATTTCATCTTAACATATTTCAAACGTCATCTTATTTTGTTTTTGTCGTGTTTGTTTTGCACAGTTTAAAACGTATAAAACACGTATTAAAACACATATATCAGTAAAATGCACCACACACTTTAATAAATTAGTAATATAAATCCAAAAACACTGATGGGCCATTTTATTCCACAATGACTGCTTGACTTGTCATCCTGATAATATTTACGTGTTTTACTAAGGTCTGGTTTTGAATACAGACACTGTACTTGTATTAGAGTATTTTCACTGTTTGGTGTTTGTACTTTTATTTGAGTAAATGACATCACTGTCAAATGTCCGACAAACACAAATTTATGCAATTGAAATGGAAGCAGTTCTAAATCATATCTGATGTTGTGTTTTAAACAAAAGCGGCTTATTTTAAGTGAAACAAAGAGTTGTTTTCAAACATCGGAGGGGTCACTCGCCTGCTACCACTCAGCCTCGTCTTTCAGTGAGCTGGCACCAGATCAGCAGTCTGTTTCTGCAAAGACTCCCTGGGCTCGGCTGCACCACGGCTCAAACTCCAAATCTTCTCCGGAGGTTGTGGCCTCGTTGGAATGCATCCACAAACACAGCCTCTCCTGCACCCCCTCTACATGTCATACACATTCAACATTTTTTTTATTGTTTTTGTCCTAACCTGTCTCGTTCTCTGCCAGACATGAACAGTTTGATGAAGAAACATCCAGGAATAAATAAGACTATCCAGGGATCTACAGCTTAAAAGACATTTAGATTCAAGCTTTAACAAAAAAAAAAAAAAAGTCAATTGAAATTACATTAAAACACTAGTTTTACAGAAAACAAAACTTCAAATATTTAGGATTTGGGACTTTTTCTTTTTTCATCAAACAGATTATCTTATTAACAGATCGACTGATTGATAACTTTATTTAACTCATGTATGTGACAATTTAAAAACAGAAATGCAAATAAAAAATAATCAAGAGAATGAGAACAAAATAAAATGGTAACTTAAAACTGCAATGTCTTAAGCTTCAACATTTACACGAGCAAAAAGGAGTAGGAAGAATTATAAACTTATCTAATCCTATCCCTTCAAACAAGATTCTAAATTGCTAAAAAAAAATAAATAAGTAAATAAATAATACTTTCAATAACAAATCAATACAATATTCTTATTCCAATACAAAATTCTAATCCGCTATCGCATTGATTTTAAAATTTTCATGTTTGTTTCTAAAGCTTTAAATGGTCTCGCTCCTCCCTATTTATCTGAGATTTTGTCAGTTCACCGTCCCAGCAGAGCCCTCCGATCGTCCTCTCAGATGGTTCAGAATGTCCCCAGGCCCCGATAGAAACAGTGGGGTGATCGTGCATTTGCTGTTGCCGCTCCAAAACTCTGGAACTCGCTGCCTCCTGACTTGTGAGTCCTCACTGACCAGTCCCTGTTCAAGTCCAGGTCGAAGACACACCTGTTTAGACTGGCTCTTAACTCTTAGCACTGAGGCTCTATAAGTGGTGTGTACTGGCGAAAATCTGGTGATATGATACAAATCACAATAATCGGATCACGATACAATATATCGCGATATATCATGATACTGTCAACAAGCCAATTTTTTTTGTTTTGTTTTGTTTGTTTCTTTTTTAAATAATTATTTCCTGGAAGAATTGAATTACACCAAAAAATATGCACAAATATTAAACACATTTTTATTTGATCAGAACAGGATCTAATGCTATATCACAAAATTATCCTCTGTAAAATCTTAAAACTTAAATTACGTTTTACAGACATTACAGTTTAAGATCCTTCCCAAATGTTCATATTCTATTAGTTCATGACTAACATTGTAACATTATTTTTGTACAATCCCAATAAAGGAACTAACATCTGCCTTTCTCAGACAGTAAAAAGTGCTTTTTAGGATGCTTCAAATAACCCTTATTGAATCAAACAGCGTTAAGAATAATAAATAAAATAGAATAAAAAAACAAAAATGAACCTCTGCCATATCTACATTTGAATAAATACCTAAAAATATCGATACAGTACTTTTAAATATCGATACAGTATCGTGAAATGAAATATTGTGATGTATATATTGTAGAACTGATATTTTCTTACACCCCTAGACACTATAAGGGTTTTAATCTGTTTTTTTTTTTAAATCACTGTGTGTTGTGTACTATTGTTTTAAGCATTGTTATGGTATTTGATTAAAGTGTTGCTGTCTTATAGTTTAATCATGCTTTTAGGTGTAAAGCACTTTGGTCTTCTTTATGTTGTTGTAAAGTCCTATATAAATACACTTTGACTGACTGATTGAAAATTCATCATTAAAAAGAGGCAGAAGTGACTGTAAACTACAATCCCACTGCATCATCAATGAGCCTCTTTACATGACCATAACAGTCTCATAACTAATAAACATAGGCAGACACTTCTTTCACTTGAACGACACTGGGGAGGCATGCACAGTGCCTTATATGTATGGTTTAGTTTTGTTTAAGGTGAGATGGCTGATGGTATTAGGTTTCTGCTGATGTGCGCCTTATTACATCTGATGCTGCTGAATCGCCTTCCAGATGGCAGGAGTTTGAAGTGACGGTTGAGTGGGTGTGTGGTGTCCTCCGATATTGTGTGTGCGATGCGCGTGATGGCCTCGCTGTTTTGGTCGTGCAGATTTGGAGTTTGTAGTCCAATCATTTTTGTAGCAGTCCAGGTTATGTGCGGTTTTTGATGGTGAGCATATTGAAAAAACAGGTGGAACAGTAGAGTAAAATGGGTTGTACAATGCTTGTATACAGTAATAAGAGTAGATGGGGGCAACATGGAGTTCTTTAAAGGGGTCATATTTAGCTAAACTCACTTTTATTAGTCTTTGGTTCATTTATTTGTGTATTTGGACCCTGACAGTTCATAAAGTTTGAATTTGAACCCTCCAGGTGCTGCAAAGCTATCTTTATATTCATTCTGGCAAAAATCGAGTGGATTTCTACAACCTGTTTCAATTCCTGCTTAATTTGTTACATTTTATAATGAGTCATGTCACGACATTTGCACATATAAGGTCAAGACTTCCGACGAATTTTTTTCTCCGAGTTCGACATAACTGTTTATCAGCAGCAGTGGTTGGAGTTAAAACTGAAAATATGTCCAGACTTCGAGCTGATTATGTAAAATGTTCAGTTGTTGGTTGAATGAGACAGAGCAGCACAGTCAACAACCTGGAGGGGGTGGGGCATGAATTGGCTCATTTGCATTTAAAGGGCCAGCGCTCCAAAAAACCTTTCTGGTGTCATTACTCAGAAAGAGGGTTGAAGATGGACCTGTGGAGTTGAATGAATGAAGAATTCAGACCCAAGCAGAGCATTTATAGTTTATGTAGAGCACAGGGAAATGTTTGAAAATGCAGAATTCCATTTAATATCACTCCTTTAAGTTTTCGTATTGCTGACAGTCTTTGATGACCTTTTTTCTGGATGTCTGTTGTGAGACGTTCGAAGGTGAGTTTGGTGTCTACTGTGAGTCCAGGGTATCTAAAACGCTCTACTGTCTTTATTGTTTTATTGTTGATGATGACGGGGTGGTGGGGTTGGGAGTTGCCAAGGACCATTTCCTTTGTTTAACTGACATTGAGGTGAATGTAGCTCCGCTCCCACCATTGAGTGAAATGAGAAACTGTGTGTTGTGAAAATTTAGGATAGATAATTAACAGTGGAATTTTTATTCTTCTTACAAGTTACCAGTGTTCACCAAGTAATACTAGTCCTGGTTATTTTTACTCTGGTGCACATTGTAAATTTAATAACTGGTAATTGGTCAGTGTGTTGCTGCAGCTCAACACTGTTTAAGACTGTTAAAGGGTTTAAAAAGCTCATATGAACATGTGTTTAAGATTTAGCATACTGTAAACGACAAACAATGTAAAAGTGGCCTTGGTCTGTAGTCTGGGGAGGTGCAGAACACTAACAGCACCACCTCCTCTTTCCAAAACCTCAGACTCCACCACTCACATCCCTCACAGCATGACCTTTAGTCAGGCTAATTTATCTGCTGCTCAAATGGGTTTCAGTGCAGAACGGCTGTGGCTTCCATATTCTGGTTTATGTACAGCCTCTCTGGGTGGACGTGGACCCCTACACATAAAAAAATAAAAACCACCACATCGTCTCCCCCTTTTCCTTGTCTGGAGGACATCTACTACGGGAGGTCACTCGAGCAAACATTTATTTTGTGTGTCTGCATGAGGTGAAAACAGATGGTTACCCCTTACAGTGCATCATGACTAAGCAGCCCAGAGCCAGGATTTTGATGAAGGTGAAGTGGGATCATGGGGCTGAACCCCCCCACCCCCTCCCACCCC
>JAPQRP010000002.1:13954305-13967731 GCA_037367295.1 Apogon hyalosoma
TTATAACAGGTCCCAGTAACCCCCCCACCCACCCACCACCACCACCACCTCTCTTCTCACCATGTGCATGTGCAACCACAATGTAAATATGCAAATAACATTTAATTCTAAATGTATATACCGGTAAATATTTACATAGCTACCAGATTTCTTGTTTTTTTCTCTTTATATTCCAATTTTCTCTCTTTCTACCTGTTTTTTCTCTGCATTTGCTTGTTGTATGTTGCTGCTGTAAACTAACATTTCCCCACGGTGGGATAAATAGTCATATCTTATCTTATTGTCTGTGTGCGTTATAGGGTAAACTGGGAAGCTAAGCTAAGACCCATGCTAATGTAGTACTAGAAAAGAGGCCAAACTGAGATGCCAGTTTTGTAACAACTGCTTGAGTTCAGTATGTGTACATATATACTGTGTTGTTCTATCAATGTGTCATTTCATGCCACGTTCCTATTGGTTGTTTAGTAGACGTATATTGTAGCAGCGTCACATTGTGAGGTGCTTGTGGAAGTTCTGACAGATTTGTCTTGGGCTGTATTTGGTCTCTCAACTGTAACAGTGTGTACCTGCTTTATTAGTGTTTGTTCAAAGGTATGTTTCCTAAGATTAAAACTAAAAAATTACCTGCACCTATCGGTTGTATTGTTAAAGCTGTTCGAACCTGTCACTACACAGCTAGCTTGTAATAGCCTGTTGCTAACTTGTTTGCCTGTCTAAAGTTTTTTTTTATTTTTTTTAACCATTCTGGGCTAACTGTCACATTCATACAGGAAAGGTAATGTTGTGGACAGGTGTTGTATCTGGGGCACAAACAGTTTTCCATCTGTTGATCAAGATATTGGAGTGGTTTTGATCATAGCTATGCTATGATTAGATTAGATTAGATTACTTTATTGATTCCACAATGGGGAAATTCAATGGTCAAGGCAGCAACAGAATAAAGTGCATGAAAAAAGTGTACATGTATAATGATAGTGCAAAAAATAAGACAGTGTAAAAGCAAACAATATGAAATAAAAAATAATAATAGTAATAAAAACTAAAACAAGAAAAATATATACAGACTATAAACATGTTTACAACAGAGGGGAAATTATAGTCCCATGCAATAATGTGAGCAACAGCTCAGAATATTTTGTACTCCATATGAAAAAAGATGCAAAACAAAGGTAAAGCCTGCAGGCATCAGCAGAGTAAACCAGTCCTATGTGTCATACAGTCAATGGGACCCGTATGCAAACTTCAGCAGATATATCTGTAACACATTACACTGACATCTTCCACATTCTGTCAAAGCTGTTTCTTCCTCCAATTTTTTCAGTAATAGTTAAATGTTTCAAAATGTTTAAAAAAATATAACAAATTGCCCCTTAAAACCCAGGGCCCATCAGTCCCTCCCCCTGGCTGCATCACAACTCCCTGAAGAGCTCTAATTCTAGCATGTGTCATGTTCTGATGTTGAATAAGTGCTTCCTCCATCACTATTGATTGACGTTCCGCAGCTAAAAGCAACAGATTTATTGATGATAATGATAATTCTGCAAACTCAGTTCAGTTTGTGGTGTGAGACAAGATTGATGTTAGAGACTTACTCATGCGCTCATGTGTCGAATATGTCCCTTTGCCAGTTCTTCTTCAGTTTAATACACAAAATCTGGAATCATAAAATGAATTTCTTCCTTTGAGCCAGAAGATTTTTCTCATGAAAGACCAAAGTGTTCAGAACCGCATGTTTAAAAGCTTCCATGAGGTTGGATCACACATGAGAAGGTTGGGTCACTGTTGTGTTATAGTAATCAGCAAAATAATGTGGCAAAATTCAAATGTGTTTACTTGAAAATGTCAAAAACATTTACTTTGAAACTTTCAATTTCAGTTTTAATATCTGAACTTTGGCAACTGTGCATCAGTCAACCCTGTAAATGAGAATGTGGCAGATTTAGCATGTGGCACTGTGTCTTGTGGAGCAGCTCGGTGTGTTCAGGGAAATGTCAGTGCATTAAAACCCTGAAGTAAAAACCTTTAAGTTCAACATGTCTGCAGGCGAAGTCAGCGCGATCCAAATGCAGCGATGCACAACTTGGTGTGAGGATGATTAAACAAAGTAAAGCAGTAGAGCAGGACTGACAGAAGGCACAGTGATGAAAGCCAGACAGTGAAATGGTTCCTGAATGGTTTTGTGAGGTGAAACAGACCCAGTGACTAAAACATATTACATGATTACCCCAAAGTGAAGAAAGAGAGAAGGGAAGTTTTACAGCTCGAACTGAACTGACTTCACTTTTCACATGCAGCCATGCCTGAAACCCAAACGTTACAAACACGATCAGGAATTTTATTTTCCTTTCCAAGTTTCGGAATATATTCATTTTTCATCAAACGTCCCGCTGATGATGGAAAAGCTGATCGTTAAAAACCTTTGTGGTGTCAACAGAGCGTGCTATAAATTTTAGTGCGAAAAGTCTCGTCCAGTAAATCACCTCTTAAGTGACCACATGAAGTGACGGTTTTTCAACAGAGGACAATGTACAGCAATTATCGTCTTGAAAATAGTGTTAAAATGATCAGATCGGACAGAAAGGAGTGTCCTGGATTCAACCTGATTTATAGCACAGTCCCAAATGCACTGATGTAATTTCACTAAGGAGCATGCAGCACATGTCATAACTGTGCGATGAAGAATTAAGTTCCTTAGAAGGATCATTTCACAGCTATTTTTAAAGCTGTACTTGGCAAGTTCACTGCACCTGAAATCCCATAAATTGTTTCTGCATATGACACGAACCTAATGTTTTTCTAATGCATGAGCTGCTGATTATATTCCGTGAGTTCAGAGGAAGGTTAATTGTCAAACTGGAGCCTTTGCACTTACTTGCAGCCCTTGGAATTTTGTTTTATCATATTTTCCAGCCAAGGGTTTGTTTTGTTGACCCTAAAAATTGAATATTCAGAATTTTTTTACTTTAATTATACTAGCGATTCATAATAAAGTGCTATATTTTGAGTCTGAAAGCACATAATGTCTCATCAGAATATGCAAAATCACATAAAATAATCAGATTAATCAAACTGATTGTAGATGTTAAATCCAGATCTCTCTCTTTATCTTATTCTCATCCTTCATACCCACTGCAGAGTTTACAACACTGCATTCTTTCTTTCTTTTAATTTTATTTTTAACACTTTTTTTTTTTACCTTACCCAAATGATTCATTCTTTCTCTCACTTTATTTTATTAAGCTGATTAAGAAAATTAATTTCCCCCTGGTCGTCAATAAAGTTCAGTTGTATTTGAAGTTGTCACACATTACATTAAAAACCAATTATTTTCGATATTTGTTAGATATAGGTGCAACATAGAGCTTTATATTTATATTTGACTGTCATTTATCAGCTTTTACAATGAAGACAGGTTTGTTTTGGGTTTTTTTCTCTAATTTCTAAGTTTGTTTGACTAGCGACTGTGTCCTGGCAGGTTGAAGTGTAGTAGCCAACACATGTGGTCACATCATTAATCAAGATATGCTCTCTCAGATATTATATCCTGCATTTTATTTGAACTACATTTTTTTAACAAATATGTTTATTGATTTTGTTTTGTTTTTATACAGCAATACACAATAACAACTTACGAACATGGTGGTTCAAAGGTTACATTCAGCAAGAGTATGAGTCCACAAGAGACCAATCATAAGGTATAAGAAAGAAGAAGAGAAGGAAAAGAAAAAAAAAGACGAAAAGTCCATGTATGTAAAATAGAATATTAGTACGAGATAATAGTACGAGAATATGCAGAGGATATAGCTATTTCTCTCCAGCTGTGGTGTTTTAATTATAATAAAATATATATTGAATCATTTAAACAATATTTATTTTTTATTAGTATTTTTTTTTAAATCAATTACTAGAAATTTCAGGTGATCCCAAGGTTGAAAAATTCTGGACTAGTGTGAGTGCTACATACTGAATGAATGAATGAACATTTATTGTCATTATACAAATGTGCACATTAAAACTCTGGCTTCTCATAGTAAACTTCCAACACTATAAAAGCAGACATCTCTAAAACACTACATCAATTAGAAAAAGCAGCAGTATTCTAAGTGTCAGTGCAGCTTAGATACTAAATTAAAACAAGAATAAAAACAGAATCAGCATCTTCAGTGGTGTATGACAGTGTTTATCCACAGTGGAAGTGGGAAGATGGAGGCAACAGCTCTGAGGCCGTTTCTTAGTCTGTTTGTTCTGGTTTTAATGGTCCTGAACCTTCTACCTGATGGTACGAGTTAGAACATGGGCTGACTGGGGTGTGTGCTGCCTCTGGGGATACTGTAGGCTTTCTTTCTCCAGTTTGGGTACAGATTGCAACTGGTGTTGCTGAATGCTGGACCGGAACCCACTGGAAGTAGGGGTGTAACGTCACAGAAAAATTTCAGTTCGGTTCATTTTCAGTACAGGGGGGTGTACAGGAGGTGCACTCCGTAACTATCAAAAACCGAAAATGAAATTTAACACGCTTCAAATGTCCAGCCCGGCTTCTGTGCCTCTGTTATACCTTTTGTTGTCATGTTGCCCCCCTTTATCGGCACCACAGCATCAGAATAAAATGTTTTTGTTTTTTTTATTTATTTTTTGCAGCGGAGCTACGGTGCCGCAGCTGAATGTATAGGTAAACCCTGCACATGGGTTCTGCTTGCAGACACCCTGCTCATACACTGTGCATTCTGCTTCAGGGTTTGAGTGGAAACTTAAGGCAAGTGTTTGCGTTCTTCACAGAGGCTACATGTATTCGTTTGGTACAAACCCGTATTGTGTCAAAGGCCTCGGACCTAAATGGTTTCGGTACAGACGAGTGTACTGTTACACCCCTATCTGGAAGAGCTGGACTCAGACTCAGTTCACTTACTTAAGGAACACATCAATTCATGCATTTATGGCTTGGTTTGATGAGCAATAACACCAATGGAAATGGTAGCATTAGCAATCAATCAATACATTAATTATGAATTTATTACCTGATATTGCTTTTGCTTTAGATGCTGGAAAATGAGATCTCTACTCAGCATGTTCTTCTCAGATATCATTGATGTAGGCGTTATGGTCGACATGCTTCTTTGACCATTTGTAATTGGTTTTGTGTTCTTGTGTGTGCAGAGATTTTTTTTTCTAAAGCAACTGTCGTGTGGAGTGATTGATTATAAACACAAGGACACTATATCAGTTCATATAATTGTGTGTACAAAGCCTAAACTAGTGTGTATTCTACAGTTGGCCCTGTGAGTTCAGAGTCATTTCTGCATGTGTTTTATGTTCTTTGAGTAATTGAATGTAAAGAGTATTTTCCGAGCGTTTCACAGTCGATAAATCTGACTCGTCTAATATCCTTACGTCTCAATGTTCCAGTTTCCTTTTGTACAGCTTTAATGGATAAGACTGAGTCCACAATGAGGACTGAGAAAGTTTCTTTTCACAGCAAGGTGCATAGTGAACATAAAAAAACAGAAAAAGAAGGAGAAAAACTTTCTATACCATCAAATGTCTACATTTTATGAAAGTGGTGTTCAGGGGTCATGGTCTCAGCAAAGAGTGATCAATACAATGCTCACAGTGTGTCGCCTGTTGGAGAGGAATCAATGAGAATAGAGTAGTAGAAGTCAAACTGTTAGCAGTAAAGGTAAACCATCAATAAAGTCATCCATGCGTGTGGTTCCATTTGAGGTCTTCTAACGGCCTGTATGACCGTGTAGTAAAAAAAAATAAATGACTTTTCTGGGATTGGAACCAGAGAGTCTCGTTTCTGAAAGGCCACGTTGATGTCATTCAGCTTCCACGCCAACTCCATCCAACCCCATCATTGGTGAGCGTATAGGAGCACCAGTAGACTCAGAAGTCTACAGTTTCTGGAACATTAGGAGATTACTCATGCTTTCTCACCTAAAAGCAACTCAGAAATCCAACATTTGCAGCTATTTTTGCCTGTAATCAACGTATTCAAAGCATTAGTTTGTCGCCCAGTGTTTGTTTGCGTTGGCTGAAATGTCTTGATGGAGAACAGCGATGAGGATACGCTGTTTTTTTTAAACAATTATACACAATCAGAGAAGTCTAAAATGGCAAATTGTAATCCTGAAGGCTGAGGAAAAATCATGCCAACATAGTCATTACAGTGATTCCCATAGAGTTAGATTATATCTGTGGTGGTGTGTCCATTCTCTCAGCAATAAAAGTGTTTGGTTAATCCACTTCAAGTTCAGAATTCATGTTTTACATATGCAAAAAAGGAATATCTGACAAATTAACTAACTTCAATCTGGAATATTTATCTTGAAAGATCATTTTTGAGCTGTATTTACTCACTGAGACTTAGGTCCAATCCCAGTTCACCCCTTGGCCCTCCCCCTTACCCTTACCCCTACCCCTTGGCCCTTGCACTTGGCACTAACCCTTGTAACAGAGTTGCCAGGGGTAGGGGTCGAAACATTCCCCTTCGAGACCTGTTACGTCATCAGCAGCTATAAACAGATGCAACAACTTTGTTTCTGAAGTAATTCCCCATGGCGTCAGCGGCTGTTACCGTCTCTGTTCCATGGGCTTTGGGCATCTTTTTACGCAGAAATGCAATCTGTAATACACTGAATAGGCATTAAACGGCCGATCAAATGATTAAGTTCTTTACAAAGAAAACATGTACATTTGCGTGTTTCTGTCATCACACAGCTACACTTTTTTGCTGTGTTTACCTTCACCTTGCAGATGATTTGGACAGGATTATGGGAAATTTGTCACACCCCTCCATTTGTGGTGTGGTCTGGAAAAATCTCCGTTTCAAGGGCAGTGGAGGGATAAGGGTAAGGGGTGAATTGGGATTGGGCCTTAATCTTGTTAAGACTATTTGACTTGTTCCAAGAGTTTTCTTCTTGAGCCGCCCCACTTGGATATTACAACTAATTTTAAGCAGTATTTATAACAAAACAAGTATATTCTGCTTAAAATAAGAATTTTAGCATCCTATAGGCCTAATCCTTAGATAACATTTTCTTATGTTTAGAAAACTTGATAAGTGCTGCACCGGCAGATAATTTTACTTGAAATAAGACATTTTTACCCAATAATGAGTTTAATTTTCTTATTTTGTACAGGCCTTTTTTTTTGTTGTTGCAGTGAATCCGTTTTTCCTACATATCTAAATATTACACATGGCAGTGGTTCACATTACTGACCTGTTGTCATGCTCTTACACATCTCCAGTTGCAGCTTTATGCAGGGTGGTACATTATCATTACATTCAGGATTAGTTTCTGTTGGAATAAGTGCAATAATACTGTGTTTGCAGGTGTAGAATCATAGAATAACACCATCTTCTATTGCCACAGTTTGATATGAGAATTAATGCAAAAAAGTTAAGTGTGTTAAGTGTGTTAAGTGTTAAGTGTGAGAACACTGGAGCAAGAGCTTTACAGGTTTTCTTTCTCTGTTTCTGTCTGTGGGCCACTAGGGCTGGCATCAACTCATGTTTTTTCCAGTTTCATCAGATGGAGCCAACAGCAGAGTTACGGGAACATATTTTTCACGATTCCACAATGAATACAGTTGCGACGCTGTTATGAAAGTAGATGAGTAGTAACTAGTTAATTCAGATTCACAGACTTGTGCATTCTGGCTTCACTGTGGAAGACATGTCTAAACTTCCTACAACCTTCATTACAGTTTGACACGTGACACCCAAACACCTCATTTAGACACCTCACCTGTCTGTCCTGGATCAGGAATTCACAGCAATGGAAAGAAAGGAGAGAGAAAAGAGAGAGTGACAAAAATATGGGACTAAATTTGCAGGAAAATTCTACTTTCTTCTCTATTTCTGTGCAGTTTGTTGGTTGTTACGTGTCTAAATCCAGTGAAATTAGACCATAGCGGCTGTACTGTGTAATGTTGATGGGGGAGCTAAAAATGTCGGAAGTATTCAGTAACAACTAAATACACATTGTTGGTTGTAAATATCACTGAGGCCCGTTAAAGTCTATGTTTTGAATTTACACAAAGCGACAGGTCCTTATGGTAATTAAACATCACCACTGTTTGTAGATGATTTTTTTTTTTTGCAGAAAAATCACCCCAAACACACAGATCTAAAACTATAAATAAACAAGTGGTGCCAGGCACAACAAACCCCGCCCCTCACACATATTGTTGCTTAATTTGGCATAGATCCAGCTGATGTCATCGTGTCCATGCATGTGCTGATGTCAGCATATCAATTGCCTCTATATATGTGCCAAGTTTGAAGTAAATTGAAACAAAATTGATGTTTTTATAGACATGTGAAATTTCACCCATTATAAGTAAATGGGGGGAGGTTTAAAAAAAAAATCATAAAAATTTTGAACTTTGACCTATGTTCCCAAAATGTAATCACATATATTGTAGGTCACTGGAAATCCAAAAACCAAATTTAGTATGAATTCAACCAATAGTTTTGCTGCTAGAGTGTTAACAAACAAAAAACAATACCCCTTGTCTCCCCTTTTTTTTGGGGGGGGGGGTGTAAAAATTGTTACATAATATTGTCAGTAGGTCATAGGTACAATCACCATCGTGTTAACATATGTGATGCTAGAGAATGATTGAACTGATGTCTGTTTATATGAAAATGTGATTGTAATTTTAAACACTATGGAAGCAAAACAGTAGGTGTTCCCCAGTAAACACAGGATATCACGGATTGGTTGCTTCACATTTCTTTCACATGTGTATCTGGCTGTTGATTGGTTGCTGTAACAGGCTGTTTCTCCTCCTGTGTTGATGCACGGATGAGTCAGGCCAGAATCAGAGACGCATTCGCTTCCAGTCACATCACTCTATTTAAGGGACAGGAGCTTGAATCTGCATATTTATTGCCTTGCAGTTTTTCTGGTGAGGGAAAACAAACTTACTAAAGGGTGTGAGCTTGCAACACTGGGCGGGCGTTTGTGTCAAAGTCCCACAAAACTGGATTCAAGAGCATTTGCAAAGCCACTAATGATGACTGATGTAAACTGATGAGGCTTGCAAGGGTTTTTTTTTTTTTGTTTTTTTTTTTTTTTTTTTTAATTTTTCTAAAAACAGAAATTAAAATTTTATTAAGGCTTAATTTCAAGCCCCCGCTGTTGTTAACTTATCTTTGCATGTTAAACAGAGCTGTCCTCCATAATGATTTTGGAAAGCTGTTTCCTTTAAACTCACATTTATTTCCAGTTAGCCTGTTTCCTGACAACATACGGTAGCGTTAGCATTCAAATGGATTATAGTAAGTCCTGCTGCAGTCTAGGAGGGACTGAGCGGAGAACCTGCAGAACAGAACATGTGTTTGGCTCGCATAGATGAGGTCAGTGTGCTGCAGACTCACTAGACCCCTCCGGCGTGGAGCTGAAACAGAAAGAGCTCTCTGGTCAGGAGCTAGCTGAAAGTAATAAATTGAACGAAAACGGAACCAACTCAAAGGGGAAACTATTCATCCCAGCCCTATAACTCTTCCTGCTCCTTTCCCCCCATTATATTTTATGTCCAAGCTTTTTCGCGCTGATTGCATTAGCAGGCCCCAAAGAGGCCTTGGAAGAACAAAGCCGTCATAGCTGGAAGCAGACCCAGCGCTGGTCTCTTCAGAGGGGGAGGAGCCCGGGGGTCCGCACAGCCAAACACAAGGCTACATAATGAGAAAAGGCTCTAGTGTCATCTTGTAAATGACTTCTCAAGACACATTGGAGATGATTGATTTGGGGTTCAGGTTTTGCTTCTTCTCTGCATTTGCCTGTTTTGTTAGCGTTTGACCAGGTTGTTAATGTCATTTTTATTGTTTATTTCACGAATTTTCTGCTTCATTGTTTTGAAAACCTCTGTAACTGTTTTCACTGTTTTATCACAAAACCTTCCTCTGATTACTTTAACTAGGTTTGAAACAACTCCTATACACTGAAACTATACTAAAGTCATTTAAATACCTACATTAATTACCACCTTTTTAACAGGGAGACTACTAATCTGTAACTTTATTTATTTATTTAACATTGGACGGACGGACGGACAGACAGACACTTTATTGATCCTTTGCAGGAAATTATTTGGTTACGACAGCAGTAAAACAAAAAACCCCACACACACTGACCCATCCTAACAGACAACCAATATTAGAGACACAAGGTAAGAATTTAAAAAAAGAAGAAAAGATATATGAAATATATATTATCTACAGTAAATTAAGGTAAAAAAAAAGGATTAAACACCTGTAAGTATGCACAGCATGCAATAATTTATTGCTCAGCAATATTAAAAAGAATCGCAAAAGAGCCATCAATCTGTCAGTCCATTCCGTGTCCAGGCCGGGTGAGGTTTCTCGAGTTGAAAACCGATTCTCATTTCAAATAATGACTTGGCCGAGAGGCAGCACACAAACAGGATGACCAACAGAACAGCATTACACGTACAACAAATCACACTATGTCACATAACAAATAGAAAGGCTAAAAACAGTTGCAGTGGTCCTGAAGTGTAACTCTCACTGACCTTTTAAACGAGGAGAGCAGTACAATTGAGGTGAGTTTTAGGGATTGTTGTAAAGAATTTCAATTATTAGGAACTTGTAAGATTTCTTCAATAACCTCTCCAGTGTGGGTCGTAATTAACCCATAAAGACCCAAACAGCCACCAGCGACCAAAACCATCTACTGACCTAATATGTTTAATCCCTGCTGATCCACTAATCCTATCAATGCATGTAAATAATTGGTGTAAAATACAATTTGTCATCTTTTCATGCTCGTCAGATATGACCCATTTGGATGTTCAGAGGCTCTTTAGTGAACACGGAAACACCATCATCTTCTACAACATTGATTCACACAGTAAAAAGTTTGATAAATGACAGAAGCAGATGCTTGTTTTTATGTTCAGTCATCGATATCTTTGCTGATAAAGTCACTTTTGCTTGAGTTTTCTCTGTTGTTAAGTAATAACCTTTGAATTTACACTGAGTTTTCATGAACAACTACATGATCAGGAAATAAAACATAGGAGAAAATGCCGGATTTACACTAAAAAACACTAAATACGGAGGATACTATTACAATAAATGGTGATAAATCACTTAACAAATGTTAAATAGAGAGAAAAAATCATTTGGGAACTGACACTTTATGGGTTAACTTGTTACTGCTCCCAGAAGGTGGCAGTAAGGAACCTAACATTTATTTGCCAAGCACCGTTAAATAACAAAAGAAGAAGAAAGTGTTATTCTCAGGTGCGGCTGAAACGTGTGTGGCGTTCTGTCTGAGCGTTTTATTGGGAAGGAGGTGGCGCAGTTCATTATAGCCTGTGTTTTATGAGCTTTTTGTGTTTAACAGTGTTTTTAGACTCCAGCCCATTCAGACGACTGTTAACCCTAAAAAGCCTGAACCGTTAAATCACTGACAGAAAATTCCAGTTCCTTGAAAATGGAGCCTTTATTGGTCTTTCTGTACAACCCAAAAAAAAAAGTTTTTCTGAATATAAATTTCCATGTATGAGTTTCAATTTTGTATCATATTTGAAACATCGGGTCTCAATGAATATTACAAAAACATAATATAACACAAACATAGCTTACAAATTGGTAATTCATTTTCAAAATTGTCAAAGTTCTTCCTCCTTCCTCTTTAATGACAGTCTTGTAGTGTCACTGGAAAGGCCTCTGGTGAATGAATTCCTCCCCTCTGGTAGATTATCCGTGTATTGCATGTATCTAATTGTATAAATCAGGTTTTTCAAGAAAAAAATACCACACTGATCATGTAGAGGGCTTCAAAACTCATGTATCAAATATGATACGTTTGGCGTTAGAGGGTTAAATAACTTCAATTCAACATAAGGAGCCTGAATGATCTATTGATAGCTGTCAATGGTTCAGTGAATATTATATTGGAGTTTTTGTTCAAATTGTCGTCTTTATTACAAGAAACAGGAACGGTAACAATCACAGCTGTGGATTTTACGTCGCAGGAAAAGCAGAAGCAGTGTGGTGCTGCAGCTGCATTTGCTGGTAAGATCGGTACTGAATGTTTTCCAAAAGACGAGTGAAGAAAACCACAGACTGAGCTGCAGGTCATTATGTGCAGTATGACTCTGCTTTATTAAACGGTCTGTAGCTCAGACAGGCAGCATCACACAAACTGTTTGTGTTCACCTAAACCTAAAGCAGTAGCTTGAGACCAGATGAGGCCGTGGAGACCGGAGCTTCAAAGCGCTGTGAGGACGCAATGCATAGGTCAACGGCTTCTGGTAAAGACACTGACGAACACGACCGACGTCCCTTTAGTAGGACTTCAGTGCCTCTTTACGGCTCCTTGTAGCGACTGCACTTCCTGTGATTCATTAAACCCCAGCATTCCTCCACATCCCTCAGTGTCGTCATTATGTAGCAGAGTTCACGGACGTTATCGGCAGGCTTTGCTAAGAATGAATCATGGAAATTGCTGTAATTATCTCTCAACCAGATCCTCTTCATGTTTACAACCTTTAAGCCCATGTTTTTCCTCGTCGCATTCATCCAGCGGAGAGAGGGAGGAAATATCAATATGGCTTGCATCAAGTCAGAGAATAAATTATTCTTAATTGCTTACAGAGAGCAGTAATGCTTGGGGGGTATTGTGGGGAGTGAGCAGGGGCTGCAAACTGATGACTGTGACTGCAGTAATGTACAGCAGGTCATGTGTTACGTAAAGATGGAGAGTAAATCAGGGACGCATTGTATCTACAGTATATGATCAGTGAATTAAATATAGGAAAATACATGATTGAAAATGCATAATATTATAATAAAGTGTTGTGCAAGTTAGTTCCAAACTGTAATACATTACAGATTACTTGTGGCTGTTATGTAAAAGTAATACAAGAGGTTGGAGAGCCTAGGGACACATAAATTTGTGCCCCAAAGTACATGTGGATGGATAGCTTAGTAAGTAGCGCTATGGTCTATGATGTTCCAATCCCAGCTTGCATTTTTTTTCAACATGTTACATGTTGAAACGGGGGTGTGACATCGAGGACACCGGTAGATAAATCCGCAATCGATAAAGAATTCTATCTAGTCATAGGAACGTTAGCTTACCTTTTATTGCTGATCACAGGGGTCATGCTAACTAGCTTCTTAAAGCAGGGTTAGTGTTAGTTATGAGCATACGTCCATGTGGCCAGTGGACTGTCTTCTGCCATCTTCACCCACTGGCTGAACACCAACAGGACATAGATTTTTCCTGTCGCATTTTTGATTCCTTAAAGGTAGGGTAGGAGATCCTGGAAAAGCGGTTTCAGCAAGCTACATTTTGAAGATACACAATTCAGAAGGGGGGGGGGGGGGGGGGGGGGGGGGGGGGGGGGGGGGGGGGGGGGGGGGGGGGGGGGGGGGGGGGGGGGGGGG
>JAPQRP010000002.1:13967843-13981922 GCA_037367295.1 Apogon hyalosoma
AGATCTGCAGGTGCACCTTTCATCAGTATATTAGATTAGAAGCTGGACTTTTCACTTGTTATTTTGATACGTGTTCTAAGTAATCTCGGGCTAGTAAGAACAGCTGACTGCAGTAAGACTGATGTCAGGTTAGCAGCCCACTAAAGTTTGCTTTGAACGATGTAATCGGTGCATTTCACTATTATGTTAGTCGGCAGAACAGCCCCAACTCATACCTATCTGGTTAACGTTACATTCACTAGTGACAAAACAGCTAACTGGTGAACTTTACATCCTAATAGAGCTAATATAACTAGCCAAGCTCTGGTGCTGGCTTCGTTTCCTGTGCTAGTGCTCCAAGCCTCTGACAACGCTAAATTCGTGCACAAAGAGGGGTACGCACAGAGGGGGGAGGGACAAACGGCAGTTGAGTTTGATAGACACATCACCATTCAGTCATTTCGATGGGCCGGTTAAAATGATTGGATGGTGTTTTTTCAGTCCTGTCCTTTCCACAAGTGACTATTTTTTTTTGTGTGTGTTAGAGCATTTAATTAATTGGTTGCAATCAAGGTGTGAAGGGGATTTTAAGCAATATAGTAAAAAAATGCTCCAGCAAAACATTTCCTACCCCACCTTTAAGGTCTTGTGGTCTTGCTGTTTCTTTTTTTTCATTTGAGCAGTTAAATTATGGGTGAAAAGTGTGTTGTAACGCAAACGCTATCGATGTACCAAGTAAAATATTACTGAAAATTGATTAATAATGCCTTACACTACTGTGTTACAGCAAAAAGTAATCTGTTACTGTAATGTATCACTTTTGTAACGCAGTACTCCCAACACTACTGAAAGGTTAAATGGAGAGAAAAATTCATTTGGGAACTGATGATGGGAATGAACTATATTAAACCAACTTATAAAAACCTATATTTTTTCTGTCAAGTCGGTGAGCTTTATTGTATCTGCACTTCTCCTAAATGTGTGAATATTAATCAAGGTTTCCAAGAAGCTCACTTTTTCACTCCCCCATGGGTAAAAGTCAGATGAAACATTAATAAAGTAGACATGTCGATTGGCTGACTTGTTTTCTTTCTGGCATCTCTGCATGCTGAATACAAAACAGAGAAATAATAATGCTGATTCAGCACGCAAACTAAGTGGGAAAGTTTGTTCATCTGTTTTGTTTTACGGCGATTGGAATCAAGATTAGATGGGTTTTTTTTTTTATGTTCAAGTTAAAGTTGAGTGACGTTTGTGATATTGCGCCACCATGCTGCACTATATTAAAGTGAATTAGTGATGCGTCATCCTCGACAATCAGCAGATTTATGCCTGAACTGTGACAATGAAGATTCAGAAAAATAGAAATGCATAGCAACAGGAGTATCATCAATATTTTAGAGACTCCCCCAAAAATATCACAAATCCTGTTTCCAGTGGAGTTCATGTTTTATGAAGTGGAGCCAAGCTGACTGTGGCTCCCCTGTGGTTCACACTGTCTTCGCTACACAACCTAAATCATCATGGGGTTAATGATAGGATCAGAAAATATTTTATCCCTGATGATTACCCCCTAATTACTCAAATGTATCGTGAGCAGGCAGGCAGTTGACCAGACGCTGATTGTTTGGCATGCTCCGAAATAGTTTTCTCCAGACCGGCTTTAACTTTTGTTAGTAACAGCCAATCAGTGTCAGTGGCTTTTGTTAAAAGTCAGGTTGACGTCCTTCCTCTGTCAAACCGTAAACAATGCTATCCTGTCTAGAATAAACAGAGTAAATGACTGATGTGTTTGACACGTCACATGACTGGAGAGGAGCCCTAGAGGCAGACGCACTGTTCCAGCACTAAACACAGTAGAACCGTAGCTTATCCCTGTCAAATGTCCATCTGTTTTAAGCCGATTTAGATTGTTTTAAGCGATCATAGCGTTGTATTTTAAACCAGATGACTTCTCAAAAGAAAAATAAAGAAAAGCGAACAGGCTGAATGTGATCCATACAGCGCCCACCACAGTGTTCAAGCCACTGCAAACACCAGTTCCTGTCAGAGATCCAATGAGATTTGCATATTACAGAGAATCCCTCCCTATTGAATACCCAAGTGTGCAGTTAGATCTAGTTTCAATCTGGAAGGGTCAACAAAGCTACTTTTTTGGCTAAAAACATCCAGACAGGAAAACAAAGCCATGCTTCGCCTTCCAGTAAAGCTGCACAATTAATCCTATTGGAATCGAAGTTGTACGTCTGTGCAGTTATATAGTCACAAAAGATTTAGGATTATTAAAGTAGGTCTAATTCCAGATAGAGCTGCTCAATGTGGCCAAAAAAGGGTTGTTTTTTTCTTTTTTAACTGAAGACAATTTTCAGATGCTGTAATGCTCCTTTTTTTCTTTTTACTAAATCTATATGCTATATACAACTGGAAAAACACAATTATAATTGATATTTTGCAATAAGCAAACTGGTTGGTCTTAAGAGGAGTAATATGGATTTTGGGATTTAGGCAGCCTTTTATTTATTTGTTTGTTTGTTTATTATTTTTTACTGAACCCTAATTGTGGAAATGGGAAAAAATAGACAAGATCTCTGCTATATGGTGATGTTCTGAATTTATAGAAATTGAACAGAAAGAGATATAGTGTAAATTGAATTGACCTCATATCTGGACATGCTCGTCTTTGCTTGTTTTGTTTTTGTGTAGGTATTCTGGATAACAAGGCAAAATGAGAATCCCCAAATGCTCACATGATTGGGAGAGAAGCTGGCTGTCAGTGTGTTGGATGACAGTGCACTTATGATTTCAGTTTTGGCTCTAATTATTATTTTATGATCTTATTTTTATGACTGGATCAAAACCAACCCTAACAACACAAAGGTCAAATTTGAACCAGAGCATTTCATTATTTAGTGATTTTTTTTTGTATTATTTTATTGAAATAGAGGTTCCTGACAAAGTCAAAAAGCCTTGAAGCAATACATAAATTTTATGTGGTTCATTTATACATTTAAAACCTAAAACACAAGAGGAGGATTAAACAAGTACAGTTAAACTAGGATGTATGCTGCCAAAAATAAAGCCCCCCTTCAGTATAAGCACAGCCTGGTACTTGTGTCCCTATCCTCTTGACCAGCGTGGTGTTTTTAGGAGTTAACCCTGGAGGAGAAGCATCTTCTGTCCTGGAGGAAAACAACTTTCTCCTTTGCGTTCCCCAACCACGGTTAGGAGATCAAAACAGGAATGGTTAACACAGGCATAAAAGGTTGACTTGGTCATGAGCCTTTTTCTGTCCAGTTACTTCAGTCTGTCCCACCCCAATTATCACACTTTATAACCGCTGCTGCATTCATTCACCCATTGGCCAACACATGTGAAATAATTCATCTCCTCCAACTCCCCAACCTCTTCCTGAACTAAGTAAAAGTATGTTTGTTCATGTAAATGTTGAACATCAGTCCCTGAATCCAAGTTTTGTGATCTCAGGGACAGGGAGCAGAGCCACCGCCAAATACAAATGTATGTGATTCTGAGTAAATGGTTAAATCTAATATAAGTGTCCTTCCCAATCTGTTTTTCCTGCCTTGGACTTATGGTATGAACCCAAATAAAACAAAGGCTTCACATACAGTTATGCAGATCTAAAAATACTGTAAAAAGTGAAAATAATTTCCAGTAACATCATCGTATGTTCCCGTGAAAGCCAATTAAGAACGCTTTAGAGGCGCACTTGAACGGCACTATTGTACTGTGGAAAAAAAGACAACGCAGAGCCTCAACAACTGCTGAGTATTATTCTTAGGGTAATCTTCCCAAACCACAAGTTTAGTATTTATCATATTTTAAAGAAGATATCATTCAACACAATAGCAGTTTTGTCTATGTTGACGAACCGACTAGAGTTCAGACCTTTATTCACTCAACAGTGGTTTTGTTTATTTGTTATCATCTGCGAGTAACAGACCATAAACATGACATATTTCAAATGCGACCACATGGAGCCGCGTTCTAGTGAACCGCAAAATGAAACCTATAATTGGAGATGTGTTGATGTGTTGAGATAATTGGATATGGAATACTGTGCTTTCCATCCAAATGGTAACTGGATCCATGTTTCTGAAAAAGAAGGTCCCACAATGAAGAGTGGGATTGTTTCAGACTATCGCTGTGTAGGACCAGAGGTGTGGGGGCCTTAATTGAATTTTCATTGCCCACTTGCCTTCTAATGGCAAAGTTTCCTTTTTGGAATCAAAACTTGCCAATGCTGCAAAACACAGAGCTCTGAGACTGTGGAGTTTGGTCCTGCTCCAGGCCTTGTGTTTATATACTCGGAGGCCTTTGGCCCCTGTAAACTGAACCATTTCTACCTGCAACTGGGAAGCCCTGTCCATGTGAATCTCAGTTTGGTTTTGTGTTTCTGTCCGCTGTGACTTACTGCAACGCTGAAAATACTAGAATCCAGGACATGAACCTGAGCACCCAGTGATATGTATCTAGTATGTACTTTTATTTCACATGAATAATGTTGGGGAGTAGCTACTCACCTACAGGGATATCACGTAAATAAATTACAAAACAAATGAAACTGTAATCCTGCTGTGCTGTCCTCCCAATCTTAAATATAGACTGTACATGAACATGGATAATCAGGGTTTCTGCGGGTCATTGAAAACCATGAAAAGTCAGTAAATAGATTTTGTGAAAATTAAGACCTTAAATGGCATTAAAAAGTGTTAAATTCAATGTCCAGAGGCATTAAAAACTTTAATACGCTTTATGGGGGGAAAAAAGCATTGTTATTCATGATTTATTTTGATTCTATAAACATTTCATAATTTTAATTGGAAGTATAGTGTGATGACTGACAGGTGGAACCCTTTAATTAAGTTATATTTATGGTCGATTCACGAAGTCACCACACCGGATGCGTGGAATGCAACGTGCCGTGAGCGTGCTCATGCCGTGGCGAAAGAGCGGAGGGAATATCAGCAAATGTGGTGAAAAATGGGAAAATGCAAGTTTCAGCAGAAGTGATTGGAAGAGTAACTATTCAGAACCAGGTTAAAGCCTGTGGGTAGTAAACTGTCATAAAACTATATATAAAACTGTATCTGCAGTTGGATGTGGGCATTAAATTTGTTTAAAGTGGCATTAAAAAGCATTAAATTAGATTTGCTGATACCTGCAGAAACCCTGATAATGTAAAGTCAATTTCTGCAGCTTTGGAAAAGTGAAGCCAAAGTAACACCGGTAAGAGATCTGTCCCGTAAAAAACTGTAACGCTGTGGTACTGAGAGGCCGACCAGATGGTAGCCCTCCACCACAACTGCTACACTCATGGCTTTTTTAGTGTTTCCTACAGAGTTAATACTGTTATGTGATCTGTTTTTCAGAAGAACTTTAACACTCCGCTAATATTAATTTTAAATGTGCAGTACCAGTGTAGTTATGGTATTTTCCAGAGCGATTCATTGTGATTTGTTAGTGTTAATGTTGCTAGGCTAGCAGATGTCTTTAAGTAATTTAAGTCAGTTTTAACCTGTATTTCTTTTTTTTTTTTTAAATTTCTGTCACTGAGGAAATAAGATTGATTTAACACAGATCGTTTTGTAAAGCAACGGCACAAAACACATCAGATCTTTTGGCTCATTTTGAAATCTGACAGGAAACATTCGTCTACGGCAGGACACCAGATAATATTCACCATATTAATATCATACATTGCAGTGCTGAGTCACCCCCAAATCACAGTATTTACCTTCTAAAATCAGAAAATGGATAAAACATTACTGGACAGCATTAGTTTAAATGTGTGTTTTGGCCAGACTGTTCTCATGAAATCGCGCTGTATGTCACGCCGGTTCTTATGGTGTTTGGCGTGCTACACGTACACATTTTCATCCTTTTGCATGTTATTCAACACCATTTGATTGCGTGTCAATCTACGCCAAGATCTCATTCACATATCCGTAACCCCGTAACCCTAACCCTGGTATTTCACGCAGCGTGAATATGCACGCGGAAAGTTTATGTGTACAGATAACACGCCAATTAAAAGTGGCGTGTATATTTACACAATTCATGATATCACGTTGGTTTTGAAGATTTTTCAGTTTTATTCTTCAATTTAGCCAATTTTTTTGAAGAAACTTTACTTTGACGAAGTAACTAACACATCCATACTTATTGTATTCTTTTAATGCTAACTGTAAACTGCAGTGGTAAAGTATTTTTCTTAACACTATCAATGAACAACAAGCTGCTCCAGAAGAGTTGTCTTCGATTGGTATTATTTTATTTGTTTTTTAATTTCTCTCAATCTGATTCGCTAAGCGTTCTGTTTGACTGACATCCTCTTTGGCTCTGTATGAATAAGCTTGATACAATAACCTTTAACATCTGCTGATTTAATAAGATTAAGAAAACACTTAAAATATCATTTTGAAAAGCATAATCCCATCCAGATCTGATATGCACTGTAAATTGTCGATCAGGGATTTTCAGATTTTCTTCGTGTACAACGAGAAGTAATTCCTTTTTTGCTCAGTATCATATTTAGGAGTTGAAGGTGGAAGAAAACAGCAAAATCCTTCAGTGCCAGTGAATTAATTGTGACTTGTACAAGGTTATTTCACGGCATAGGTGGCTATATCTGCAGTGATGTCATGTTTTAGATCCTTCCAACTAACTGGATAATTGTAGAAGTGACTGTGGCAGTTGGGGGACTGTGCAGGCCTGAACTGGAGACCAGGCTCTTTGAATTACTGATTCATGGATGACATGTCCTGGCCCTGGACTCGACTGTAAATAAATGCCAGAGCACACCCTGCTGAATCTGGCTGAATGTGTGATTAGCTCTGGCGGCTACATAAAGGACATATTGGCTCGCAGAAGTGCCGGAGAGCTGATTTTTCCAAGGACGGCATATCCCCGTGCCTCACATGTGGATCTGAGACGTCTAATACTCCTGAGCTGATTTGTACTACTGTTTCTTTTGCACACAGCATTTTTGGATGAGTGATGATCTGTCTCCGAGTGCGCGGACGAAAACCAAGTGCTGTCTGTAGCAGATAGGAAAATCTGCATGATCACGTGCTATTGACTGACGCGAAGAAACATGAAAATGTGTGTAGACAATTATGGGTTCAGCTAAAGCATCTCCTGTGCTCGTTTTTAGATTTATACATTAACAAATCATCACCGACGTAGTTCGAATACTTTGAATTTTCTTCCATTTTTAGCCGCTCTGAATCAGACAATGTACTCTCACAAAAACCAGATGGATTCAACAGCAAAAACTAGCTCAGTAATATTACTGTTAACGTTTTAAGTACTATTCTGTTATCGTCCAGGTCCATCTTAGAACCACGACATTTGTTTATTATTATGACATGATGACAAAGGTCGATGTTCTTTATACTGCATTCAAGTCACATAGTGTGAGCAGTAACTACAAGCAGAAAAAACACATATCGTTAGCCTCATAGCATAATTGCCTTAGCCCATAAAGACTCAGAGCTATTTATGTGGCAGTTCCAAAACTGTTTTTTCACTGTATTTGACTTTTCTTAAGTGATTTTTCACCATTTATTACAATATTATCTCCTATATTTTGTGCTCTGTCAGTGAAAATCAGGTATTTTCCTATCTTTAACTCACTGATCATGTAAATGTTCGTTAAAGCTCAGATTAAAGTTAAGGGATATTATATCACAAACAGAGGAAACTGAAGAAAAAGTGACTTTATTAGCAAATATATCATTAAATGAACATAAACCCAGTGTGTCCATCCACTGTCATTGATCCAACTTCACTGGTGAATCAATGTTGTAGATGACAGTGTTTCCACGGTAACTATGGAGCTCTTGGGTTTTTATGGTTTAGTCAAACACTATGTAGACAAAAGTATTGGAACACGTTGAATTCAGGTGTTTCTTTTTTAACAGGGGTCTGGGCTGTAAATCAACAATGACAAATGTTATAATAGTTTTATATTATGATAAATACCATACTGTTGATTAATATTAATGTTGATATCTCACATCAGCATGAACAGGAAATCTTACAAGTTGTAGCTATGATGTGTTCTAACATTTTTGTTCGTAGTTTCTAAATATCAATATTTCCTTTTTAAGTGTAATGGGAGATTTTTCTTCCTAAGTGAGATGTGAAGAAAGTAGACGGTTTGTTGTGGTAGAAAATGATTATTTACAGTCAGAGCATGAAAAATATTTTAGAAATTTAAAGGTAGAACATTTTAAATTATAGTTATCATAGAATAATAAAGTAAAAACCAACTCGGAGGCATTTTGGATGCAAAGATAACAATTTAAACAAACTAACTAATGTAAAGCATTGATATTTAACACAATATAAAACTACATTATGACATTTGTCATGATTGTTTTGATTTAATTCGGCTCCAAATTTCACTTCCAAATTAACAACTAAAACTTTGGGGTTTAATGTCTATTTTTTCATTTGACTTCAAGAAATATTATTTGGTACAGTCGTTCACAACGTAAGTAGCTTTTACTTCAACCGGAAGATAATCTGTTATATGCAATAATGAGATTCATTCCAGATTATTTTGTTTTGTTTTTGAAATAATTTAACTGAGCAACAGAACAGTAAGATCTGGGATTTGTCAGTTTTATCAACGATTATTTCCACAACCTCTTATTAAACCAATCTTTACTATTCTGTCAGCAAGACATGAATGTATCATATCATATCTTATCGTGTCATGTCGTGTCGTGTCTTACCAAAATGGCTTTGCCAAAAAGATTGTATGGTTTTATATTCTTTATTTTTCACATTAAATACGATTAAAACTCACTTGACGCTAACGCTAGTATTCATTTCTGTATTCTAGTCCATTAATTGCAGGTGTTTGTATGCTTAAGTTTCACAGATAAAAGAAAAGCAACTAAAAGAAACATATAACTGGAGCTAAATCTGTGTCTATAAACCTTTGTGTCAGGGTTGGAAGTATTCTCCTAAAACTGATAAAATACTGAATGTATCCTGTCAATTTTGGGATTTACTAGTGTCTCTGGACTTTTGACAAGAAATTTGTTTCCGCTCCTGTTCTCAAGGACTCTGGAAGTGTTTTCGAGGCTTTGAGTTGTTACTCATGATTGCAGCCACAAAGGGCTTACAACAATCAAAGCACAGGACTGGGTCCGACCAAAAGACATGCATCTTTCCAGAACATTTTATTTATGTTAGCAAAAGTTTGATTCTCAGTGTCGATACCGTAAAACGTCCATTTTTCTGTCTGTGTGTCTGTACTCCAGGAGTTCAACTGGAGTTGACTGAATACAACAATGGAGATGTTTTCAGAACTTCATATCCAAGTTCATCTGAAACTATGATGAATTCAGGTTTGATATAACATTTTAACCACAGCAAAAATAAACTAAAAATCCAAATACAATTTTAACAGTGATTTTCATGTTCAATGCTTACAAAAGTAACCTTATTAATAAAAATATCCTGCTTTAAACTCCCTCCAACTCATTTGTCAAGTCTTAGCACCATGTTGTTTTACTGTTCCACCTTGGACTATGACTGGAGATTAAAATATCAAAGTAAAGGAGAGAGAATGAGAGCTGAACTAACACACAAAGCAGTAAAAATGAACAGACGGGACAAGTGAAAAACTAAACCTGGAGAGATGCTTAGAGTGACCGTCCAAATCAAACAGATGCATTGCCAGTGCTCCAGCCTCAGTGAGCCATCCATCATTGGACGGGGACATTATTACGAACATGTTTTCAGCGTCTGGTTCCATAGGTGTAATGTAAAGGCTTTTTTCCCAGAATGTAATTGCAGTCTCGGCCCGTGCTGGGGGTTGCTTATTAAGAAGGGATTCGTTTAAGTGCCTGCGCTAAGTACAGCTGAGTTGGCCCATGTTTGCCTTTAGGAAACCACCCTCATTTCACCAGGATTCCATAGTCATTCGTGGGAAAGGGGATTTCTGCCTCAAGCTAGGTGTTAGTTTTTACACAGAAAAATAAGACATCATTAAATGAACCGTGAAATTGGGCCTTTGAGGTTCTGAGTGAATATCAAATTGTCTTGTGATTGATTCTATGTGTTTAGTGTATAAATTATGATCTACAAACCGGTGACAAATTAAAGGAAAAGTTTATGGGAGTTTCCATGATTTAATGAGTGAAAATGATGTGAATCATATGCAATGGCCTTCACAGTCACCAGAGAGTCTATATACAATAAATCATTGATTATAGAATCTATAGAGTAGATTCTATCACTGTGGTCTAGAGCAGAGGTGTCCAATCCTGGTCCTCGAGAGCTACTGTCCTGCACGTTTTAGATGTTTCCCTCTTCCACTCCACCTGACAGTCATTATGAGGCTTCTGCAGAGCTTGATGATAGGCTTATCATTTCAATCAGGTGTGTTGGAAGAGGGATGCATCTAAAACATGCAGGATACTAGATCTTGAGGCCCAGGATTGGACACCCCTGGTCTACAGTCTGTTCTATTGACTTAGACTTAGGCCCAATCCCAATTCACCCCTTACCCCTACCCCTTGAAACAGAGTAGCAAGGGGTAGGGGTTGAAATATTCCCCTATGAAATGAAACAACCCTTCGAGACCTGTTACGTCATCAGCAGTCATCGGTGCCGCTATAAACAGATGCGATAACTTTGTTTTCGAAATAATTCACCATGCCGTCAGTATCTGTAACCATCACTGTTGCATGGGCTTTGGGCATCTTTTTGCGGCTATCAACCGCAGAAATGCAGTCTATAATGGCATTAAATGGAAATATAAATATAAATAACTGTTTACAGACAGTGTGGACTAAAACATACACTAATTATTCTTTAGATTACTAATCATTGTTGGCTGTTGGGCTACTCAATGTCCTTGTGGAAATCTCTGTCTACTTGATGGGTCACTTTTTGTGGTGATGAAGTATGAAGCTGATAAAATGTCTTTTGTCATTCCTTCATCCAGTGTCTGGACTGAACTGTGGCCTCTCATCCACGCATCACATGTAACACTGCACTGTGTAAAGGCCTGTGATATGACCTGCACCTCTTCACCCCATGGGCCACATATTGGACACCCCGAACCCCAGGTGTTCTGCTTGTTTGACTACACCGATGCTGCAGAGGTATGTTGTCTGGAGGGATGAAATACATGTAAATAATAGAAGGTTTAAAAAATTAGGTAAAATCAAAACATAAATAACAAATAAGACATAATGATAGCATGTTTATATGACTAACTGAATTATTCAAAACTGCAAATAAATGTTTTAGGTTGACTGAAATCGAAGTTTTACTAGTTGGAGTAACACACCTAAATGATCTACTCTTGCATGTGAACAGAGCAGTCGGATTGGAAAAGGAGGAGGTGTTCTGTGCATGTGCTAGAGCTCTGCACCAAATCCTGACATGGAAGTAGAGCAGCATGCATCTCATCTGCACAGAAAGCAGAGCAGACACTAAGGCGTAGTTCGTATCCGCTCTCTCTTTTTGTGTATGTGTTCAAATCTTTATTATCCATTGCCGTGTCGGTCGACCTCTGGGTTAATGACTTAATAGCTCAGTATTGACTTGTTGTGGTCTGTGCCAGCATAGGTTAACAAGCTGAAAGACTGATAATCACCACCTATCATAGCAGAGGCAACATGATTTCAACAATAAATCAATTACACTCCCATGCATGTAGACAAGGATGAAGACAACAGTCTAATTAAAGACTTTAGTCGAGCTAAGGTCATAGCTCGACTAAGGTGTGCATGTAAACAAAGTGACTGGTACTGACACTGATGTGATTTTAAACATTAATAGCTATTGTAGTTATGAACTCTGGGTTTAAGAAACCTAAATCTCCTTTACAGTAGTTCATTATGTGTTTACAACTTGATGGGAAACTCACTTAACCCATAAAGACCCAGTGTTACTTTAGTGGTTGGTCCCATATGAATTTTTCTCTATATTTAACCTTTCTTAAGTTATTTATTACCTTTTACTATAATATCATACTGTGTATTTTGCATTTTTATGTGAAAATAAAGTATTTTCCTATATGTAATTTACTGATCATGTAGATGTTCATAAAAACTCAAATGAAAATTGAAGGTCATTATATAGAAAAACAGAGAAAACTGAAAAAGTGACTTTTTCAGTAAAATCTCTTAACTGAATTAACTGAATATAAACCAAGTGTCTCCATCCACTGTCACTGATCCAGCTTCATTGGTTTTACGATGTGACTCAACGTTATAGAAGATGATGGTGTTTCCATGGTAACTATGGAGCCTCTGAACGTCCAAATGGGTCATATCTGATGACCATGAAAAGATGACAAACTGAATTTTACACTAATTATTTACATGGATTCATAGGATTAGTGGATCCACAGGTATTAAACGATTGGTCAGTGGTGGATATCTGGGTCTTTATGGGGTCAATAATTAAAATAGCCAATAATTTACATTAGTGCATATGATGGAAAAGGGGAAGTAAAATGTACCAAATGTGTTTTTTGATGAGGGTGTCATGTTAGTCGCTCAGAGTTGCATCAGCTCTCTCTTGTGTTTTTACTCCAAATATTTTGTCTCTAGACTCTATTTATCCCTTTGACTGATTACTTCCTATATGTGTTGAAAGCTAAAGACCGTTATGCAGTAATCAGATATTTGTTACACGTCCAGTGGTTGGAGCTCGTCTGGCTGAGCTCATGTTGTCCTTAGTGGACATCACTGAGTTTGTAGCATCAAACCTGTGAGATCCCTGTTACCTTTTGGAACTGTTCTCCTCTCTGACCGATCATTTGTCACTCGCTGCTGTCCAGAGATACCTAGGAGCATCCAAATGTGTCTCCAAAGTTTTCAACTTTCAGAAAAATTGCATTCTCAGAACTGGCCCTGACCCCGATGGACAACAATAAGTGAAAATTAATTTTCTCTTTGGTCCCTCTGCTCGGTCTAAGACCAACTTAATTTGATGGATTTCCAGATCTCTTTTCACTTGTAGATATCTGGAGGTCTTTAAATGCAGCTGTAGAGGTGGACACACACACATACAGTATATATATATATATATATATTGGACTTTTCATTAGTGAGTGTTTGGGTTCAAAGGCAGTGAGTCATATTCACCCTGCATGCACACAACCACACACACACACTCACAGTGCAGACAGTCACTGGTCTTTCTCAAAATGTTATGGTGTCCATGTGTGAATGAGGTAATTACACAGTGTCATTCACAATGATAATGCTCTATGGCTCATTTGACTCTCATTCCAAACAGTTTCCAGTCAGCTCGTCTGTTGGATGCGACCTCTTGAACACTTATCTGAACTCACACACTCGCGCCGAATCTCAACAAAGGAAACACAGCGATGGAGGTTAAAGGTGCTGTGATGTGCAGTGATTGGTAAAATCAGAAAAAAAGCAGAGGGTGACCCCAGCTGCAACAGATCACCTCCTCCTCTTCACACTGTTGTAAGCAGCCCCTGATCCTTTTTATTGAGTCTGATGATACGAGTGTCTGCTGAGGCTTACAGTATGGTCGGATTCTTACAGTACATCAAACCGGGCCACTTGTCTGAGAGTCCAGAAGTATGGCATCATCCAGTCGAGTTTACTGTACACACATATATCAGCGTTCTGTGTTTACCTTTTATGAATACATTTGGCTGGTGTTCCGTACAGGCATCAGTGAATAGGGAGGGTTGCGTTATCTGACTAAAAGCCATGCACTTCACCTTGTCAGCTGATTAACTGGCTGGTTTAGGGATTGAAACTAGTGTGGCAAGAGATTTTTGCTTTTAAGACATGATATTCAACAATTGATAAGAATTCTGTTGAAAATTAAAAGCTCAGGCTCAGTTGACTTTTTTTACTTACCTACATAAATTATTAGACCATTAAAAACAATGGTTATGCAATCCAGTCCTAACTCCTGTGTGTATCATGTGACTAAAACAAACAGAAAAGAAAACACAGAATGAATAATAGCACTGTTTTTGTCAGTGCAATGACATAGATATTGATTTAAGAACTGAAGTGATTTTGGTTATTATCAAGAAAACATGGAAAATGGATAGATATC
>JAPQRP010000002.1:13982022-14003241 GCA_037367295.1 Apogon hyalosoma
TTAGTTGTACCAGGCATTAAAATGAACAAGAAATTGAAGAAAACAAGGGTGGTCTAATAATTTTTCTGTGACTGTATAATCAATAAACACATTATGAGGTCTACTTTCTGCGGCTTGCTCTTAAAAGTGACACACCTTCCTGTTGCAGCTCTCTTGTCTTAGTCTAAGTCAGAAGAATAAACATAAATATCAATGAATCTGACCCTGTTTCATGCTTCGCCCTAGAATCATGTCTGATGAAATCTGAACAGTGGTTGTTAATTACAGCTGTTAATCAAGTGTTTAATCCCCCACCTATATGAAAACACCTGTGGCAAACTGAGATTGTCATGCATTAATTCCCAGAATCCACAGAAGTGGGGAAGCATTCTTGGTTTCTATCAGACCATTCGAATTCAAGTATACTGAACAGTAACTGTCCGTTGATACCAGATAACTATTAGCCCCGCAGCTTTTCCTTTTCTTCATTTGTTTCTATTTATTTTATTTTATATATACTTTCTTATAGTTGTATTTTCTACTGATGGCTAATTCACTGGGTCAGAGCATCTCAAGATCTTGTTGTTCATTCCCAGTGTTAAAGTGGTTAGTGCCTTCCAAAAGTATCTAAAGAACAACAACTTGATGTCAACCAATGGAAGCAGAACATTATCACCACCTGTCTAATATTATATAAGTCCCTCTTTTTCCACAAAAACAGCTCTGACCTGAGGCCTAGACTCCACCAGACCTCTGAAGGTGTGTTGTGGTATTTGGACCAAGATGTTAGCAGCAGATCCCTGAAGTCCTGGAAGTAGAGAGGTGGACCTGCATGGACCAGATTTATTTGTCCAACACCTCCCACAGATGATCAAGTATCCTGAGATTGGGATGTCCCTCCTTAGTCCATGTTTGGTCGGTACTAACCACTGCAGACCAGAAACACCCTACAAGACCTGCAGTTGTGGAGATGCTCTGACCAGTGGTGTAGTCCAGGGTATATGGCGTATACCTACTTCTAAATCCCCCTGATGCGCACCATTCAGTGGTATCTGCAGCCAAATTGCCAATTTTTTCCCCTTGGATGGTGAAGCCATGACCCGCCCTACTCTGCCTCTAATTGGCTAGTACTCGCTGCCTTTCCTGATTAGATTGGTTAACTTTAGGCATGAGGACTGATGAGCCAATCAGAGGCAGAATAGGGCGGGTCATGCTGAGGAAAATATTGCTAACTAACGCTGGCTTCCTCTGGAACCTGATTGGACACCTCAGGTGCCAGTGCCACCCCAGTTGATTGACAGGTCACTGCACGTCTCGTTGAAAGATGCGCGATTATTGGAAATGTGAACGAGAAAGGCAGAATAAATGTCTTTCAAGTGAGTGACACATATTGAGAGAACCTACTGTCATGGAATAGATAATTCTGAGGTAAGTTTAAGGTGGTTTCCAAATGAGTCCCTGTTAAACTACTAGACCATATGACTGCACATTTAGAGGAGAAGAGATTTTATCACCAGTAGTTAAAATGTGTGAGTAGGCTAACATTATGAAAGGCTAATGTTATCCTATGTTTGCCTCATGTTAAATACATTTACATTCGTGCAGCTGCTTGTGTGACCGGTAATACCTACAAACTGCTTATGATCAAGTCATGATCCTTTTATAATAGTGAACAAATACTGACAGATTTTTGGATAAACTAAATAGAGTAGTCTGACAGGTCACGGGTTCTGAAATAGGCCGTTTTTCTATATATCCACTTCTGACCACTGGCTCGGACCCAGTCAGTACTGTAACAATATGGACCTGGTCAAAGTCACTCAGTTCCTGCTCATTTTTGCTGCTTCCAAAACATCAGCTTAAAGGAATAAATGTTCCCTTGCTGCCTAATATTTCCAATCCAGTGAAAGAACCATTGTAATAAAATAATCAGCATTATTACCTCTTCTCTTGTCCGTGGTCATAATGTTACAGCTGATCAGTGTGGACTGTATGTGTGTTTACTGTACTATCATTCTGTTGTCGATACTACTGGCTACTGTCTGTGACTCATATGGCCTCTCTGATATTCAAGTTTTACTCTAACAAAAATGACCTAAAAATGCTGCTTATGATACATTATTGAATAGCTATTTGCAGGGCAGATACTGATTTGCATGTTTCCATTTTTTCTTTTCACTCCACTTTGTATTTCCAGTTGAAATATATTCTGATCCGGGCCCTGCTGTTTATTATAAGTGAGCTGATGCTTCTGGCAACAACAAACACAACAATAACAACAACAATAACTGAGAGCATAGTGGAAAAATCTGCTCCCCTTTAACAGTTTGTATATTTTGGTGAAAAATAAAAGCTGTCTGACATATTTATGGCAAACTGGTCTCTATATGTGTGCACACAGCTGATTGTAGTTTGTAAGAGCTACATCAATACATTTGGATCTGTTAGCTAGTGTTAATAGTTCACAGAGTTTATAGAGTAACCCACTTATCTAAGTTTTGTATAGAAGACTCACTGTAGCATATTTGTGGAATTTAATTAGCTCTATCCTGTTTTACACTCTTTTATTCTGATTTTATTTGCTGCTTTGGCAACAGTTGGACAGTGCATCTCATTCTCATGAACAGGATATATCAGGAACACTTTGAGGGAATTTCCTCAAATTTTGGCCCAAGCATTCACTTCACTTGGATGGTGTCATGAAAACACTTCAATGGCCATTAATCAACGCATAACCCGAGAACAGAAGCGAAGATCATGTGTCACATTCGGTTGGATTTTGAACTGGTGACACTAATCTGCTTTGAAACTGTGGCAATTGTGTAGAACCTCTGAAGATGTGTGTGTCTACAACCATACAAATATAAGTTTTGCAGTTTTTTTGGCATCATTGGGCATACAATCCAGGTGTTTACAGTCAGGTAGATGATCTAGCTGCCCCCTGTTCCACCTGTGTTGCCATGGTGATGTCCTGTGACGCTCGTAGCAATAGGCACATACTATACATCCATGTAACCAGAAGAACATCTGTGAAAAGCTCCTCAAAACCAATGATTAACAGTCTGAGACCAGCATATGTTATGAATAATTTCATAAAACAACAGACCAATTAGACAAACTTTGCACTGCTAAGCTAACACTGTATAAGTATTTTTGTACGAATATTTCTCCACCACAAAAACTCACTGAATGAACCAAAGATGAGCAAAAATAAAGGTTGCATTATGTAGCGATGATTATGAATTTTGTCTCATACAGTTTTCTAAATATATAACCTGGTTGTATATGAGCGGAGCTTCTGCTATCAGCTACTCCATTGTTTTGTGTTACACTGAAATGATTCTGACTGGAAACAAATGGCCCAGGGTTTAACAGGTTAAACTTTACACTTAAGGCTAAATTCTGTCTTCCTCATGGCATCATTTTGGCCAGAAGATGAGATCATGTACAATATGTGGCACCAGTCCTCAGTATGTTGATGCTAGTAGTATCATCTGGTCTGTTCTGTTAAGGTAGCCTTCATTGTGAAACACAGTGCGGTTCTTACCCTGTAATATAAGACAGATACAGTCCTACTCATCAAGGCAGCTGGGTAATAAATTAAATCAAATGTTCACAACAACAACTGATTAACTAATTAAGTGAAACCTGAGAATGGCGGTGTCATCTGGGCTTGGTTTATCACACCGTACTGTTCACAACCGTAGCATGACTGAGCTGCCACAGTCCCGTCCCTGTGCGACTGACTACACATGCCCACACAAACAGATCCCCTCACTCAGCTCATCCCTGGAGCTTCACATCTTCCCCATATGGGACAGATTGAGTTGTGACCACAGCGCTTCTCTCTCATCCTGAATCTTGGCTGCAGAAATCAGCCTCCTTTCACGCTTTCCTGAGGCCACACAACAAGAAGGAAAGGCACTGATTCGGCTGCAGATTCTCTCTCTGCACTACTGAGGTCGGATGTAAATCCCCTGGAGGTCAGAGGTCAAGTGTTTTCATCATCTGCGCGGCTATTATTTTTCGCGTCATTATCAGCTGTATAATAGCCCTTCTCAGACAGGAAACGGGCGTAGATGCAAGTGAGGAAGTGAAGAGACGTGGGTCTTGTATGGCTTGTTGCCCTGCAGCTGTGGTTTGGGTCTTTTTTCCCCCCTTAGGACCTCACACAAGCCAGTTCACGTCCATCCAGTGAGTTTGCACCATCTTAAACTGTAAAGAAAGCAGCTGTGTTTCATCCTCATAACCGCCGTTGGCAAGTTTGAGTGACCATCACTGAGCCCAAAGCGGAGCTTCCCTCTTTTCTGACCACAGCTGCTCTGATTTTTGATAAGCTAAGAAGTTTTGGGGCTATTTATTATATCCCAGACTCTGCTTCCCACCAAAAATCCTTCCCGTTCTTATTTCATATCCTAAGAGAAGAGCCAAATACATTATCCTCATTGTAATCCAATCCAAGTATTGCACATTAGTGCTGATACAGAGCAGCAAAAAGTCGACTCCACCAATCTCTAATAGGAGCCTCCTCTGGGTTTATATTTATTAGCTGACACTGGAGTATCACTGCGGTTTGGAGTTGTTTGTTACAAAATGAAGGCTCTTACATTTAAATAAACTAGGCTACTGCTCTCCCACATGAACTAAGGATGTTTCTTTACAACACTGAGATATGCAGATAACAGAAAAAACTCCTGATTGAACTGATATGATGCGACTGTTATCTTCTTCCCTCCCCAGACACTAACATGTAGCTAGAAATGTTTTGATGGTTGCATAGCATCAAATGACTTCAACATACCTGTCATGGTTATCAATAACGGTGACTTGGAAAGCTGCAAATTCACTTTATGGTCTGTTTATTTTTTATGGCAAATGCACTTTGGGCCGTACATCTGTCAGTGTTTTGTGCAGTTTAGAGTTTAAGCAGCCACTTTGAAAAATGTGATGTGTAATGTTTACCAGATAAATCCGAATGCTCATCATATGATTAAAGAGAGGAAGAAGAAAATACTAAATTCTGACGCACTAATCTGTTCCCAGCTTTTGGACTTTTTCGCTAATCTTTTGGGTGAAATATTGGATGAGTTGGAAAAGTATTGAAATTAAGCCATGAGAGGTTTAAAGGGGGAAAAAAGCAATTTGGTGGTAACTGTTGATAACTCATAGAAGTCTTGAATGTGAGCATGAATACACAGTGTTTTGTCAGAAGCCATTGGTTTAATCTTTATTTTAGAAGTGTATTTGTGTAATGTGTTCATCTCAAGTGTAACTGACACAGCGTACAAAGCGAGAAGTAGTGGAGCGGCATTAAAATATTGTATAAACCTCAAAGCTGCGTATGACTTGTCACCAATTTTTCATCAGATCTGTAAAACCAGTGACAGCTCAAGTGTCACAAATCCATTAGTCTTTCTATGATTACGCACCTGAATCACTCCCCTCACGGTGAAGAATTTCGAAGGGTGCTCCACCACAAACACTCCGTTTCTTTACATACCTAAACGAAACCGTCACTCAGGTTTTTTTACGGGATTCCACACAGCCGCAGTATGGCCGTAGCAGCAACAAACACGGAAACAGCTTCAACTGCTTCCTGCTACTGCGGCTACGTGGAATCCCGAAAAAAATAGAGTGACGGTTTCGTTTAGGTTTCATTTTGCGATGTAAAGAAATGGAATGTTTGTGGTGGAGGACACCTCAAAGTTCTTCACCGTGAGGGGAGAGATTCAGGTGCGTAATCACGGAAAGACTAACGGATTCATGATACTTAGGCTATCACTCCAGTTTTACAGATTTGATGAAAAATTGGTGACAAAAGTCATACGCAGCTTTAAAGACCCAAACATCAATTGGCGACCAAAACCATCTACTGATCTAAACTGTTTAATACCTGTTGACCCACTAGTCCTATCAATACATGTAAATACTTGGTGTAAATGAAGTTTATCATCTTTTCATGGTCATCAGATATGACCCATTTGGACGTTCAGAGGCTCCGTAGTTACCATGGAAACACCGTCATCTTCTACAACACTGATTCACCAGCAAAACCCATGGAGTTGGATCAGTGACAGTGGATGGACACACTTGGTTTCTGTTCCGTTATTGATGTATTTTCTGAAAAAGTCACTTTTTCTTCAGTTTTCTCTGTTTTTGATAGAATAACCTTCAAGTTCAGTCTGATCTTTTATGAACATCTACATGATCAGTAAATCAAATTTAGGAAAATACCAGATTTTTCACTTAAAAAAGCTAAATATAGAGGATAATATTATAATGAATGATGATAAATTGTTTAGGAAACACTGAAAATAGAGGAAAAATTCATTTGGGAAGTGGCGCTGGGTCTTTATGGGATAAAATGGAAAAATTCAAGTACATGTGAGAAATTCTGGGCTTAAACCCTTTGACCCGTACAAGGTATTCTAGGTAATTACACAAAACCCAAAGCAGGCAGAACTTAAAGATGACCTGTAAACATAACTGCGAGTTTTCAGCTCTAGACATACATTTATTTTGAAAGATGGGCCTCTGTTATATTGTTCTTTCCAAAGTAAACATACTGCAAACCTTCAACACAATGGTTTGTGTTGTATGTAATGAGAATGCATTTAACCTGGCATGTCTTACACAGTCTTCAGTGGTGTAAGAAGCTGTGGGAGATCTACTGTCAGGAAATGTACGAATACTGTCCACATTCAATACTCTGATACGTCAGTAGTGAGTGATAAGAAAAACGTGCGCTCAGACTGTCAGCTGCAGTTTGTCAGATGCCGGCGAAGAGCACTGGAAATGTTTTTCCAGGTGTAAGTTTAGAATGTGTTCTTTGATACTTGGACTGAAACACCAGTGAAAATGACACGTAATATTTTATTTAAAACTTAAACCTATTAATTCACGACTGACACTTCTTCCTCTTCTTCTTCTTCCTCCTCCTCGTCTTCTTTCTTCTTCCTCCCTCTTTTCTTTTTCTTCTTTCTTCCTCTTCTTTCTTCTTCTCCCTCCTCCTCTTCTTCTTTATTTTCTTTTTTCCTCCTCTTCTGCCTCTTCTTCCTCCTCCTTTTCTTTTTCTTCTCTCTTCCTCTTTCTCCTCCTCCTCTTCTTTTTTTTATTCCTCTTCCTCTCTTTCCTCCTCCTCCTTGTCTTCTTCTCTCTTCTTCCTCTTCTTTTTCGTCTTTCTTCTTCTTCATCTCCTTCTTCCTCCTCATCTTCTTCTCTCTTCTTCCTCCTCTTCTTCTTTTTCATCTTTCTTCTTCCTCTTCTTCCTCCTCCTTCTTGTCTTCTTTTTCTTCTTTCTTCCTCCTCCTCCTCGTCTTCTTCTCTCTTCTTCCTATTCTTCTTCTTTTTCATCTTTCTTCTTCCTCTTCTTCCTCTTCCTTCTTGTCTTCTTTTTCTTCTTTCTTCCTCTTCTTCTTCTTTCTTCTTCTCATACAGTGTTTTTTGGTGGAACATTTTAATCAATAAACAGATTGCAGGTTGTCAAAAGACACCTTGTAACTCAGGTTCTGAGTTTACAAATGTTGCCTTTTTTTTTTTGCTAACATCATTCATACGACATTTAATAATGCAGTTAAGAAATATTTTCCAAAGTGGATAAATTGCACTTTGGACTGAAACCTTTTCATTTGTAAACTGAAGCTCTGTAGTAGCCAATAAAAATTGTAAATGACCTTGGAAAAGAGGGGCCACAGAGCAGACGGTGCAGGTACGCTGTCTTCACAAGTCATCTACACTTTCATGAGTCTTTTGAGGATATTTCCTGCCAAAACTCAACCGACTCCAAATTACATCTCAGCGTACAACATATGGAGGCTCTTTGCACTGGCAATGCTGATATTAGTTGAGAATGATCATCATTTACCATAAAACAAAGTCCTGCTGATTGATGCTGATTGACGGTGACGTTTCAAGGAGTTATGAGACATGTCACAGCTGCCCTTGTGACTCTCATTTATTTAGCTTTTGTGATGGCTAGTTTTACAGACCACTTTCTGAAATCCAGACCATGAGTTTGACTTGACATAGAGTCTAATCTCCGGCCAAGGTGCTATTCGAGTATCCTTTTTATTTCATCTGTGTAACCATTAGGTTTCATGGAGGAAAATGACGTTGCTACTACGGCTAAAGGTTTCATGCGGTCGACTAAAATGACCCCGTGTGACCGCAGGGGCAGAGGGCTCGATAAAAACGACAAAGCATGAAACTATAGATCACTCTCCAAAGCAGGAGTGGTGTTAACCTTGGAAATCTGGGGAGCTGCAAGCTTCAAAGAATACAGGCCTTTGAGTTATTTGTTTAGGGTTGAACTACGCTGAAATGGACCTACTAAGTTACTAGAGCCATAGCTCAACTGTGTCCCTGTTCCTGGAGGGGTCAAAGGTCACCGTTTCTGGAGACCGCACAATACTGGAGAGGAAAAGTGGTGGCTGGAAAAGCACTTTATTTTTTTATTTTTTATTTTTTTAGGCTGTGACACGGTGAATAGGACAGAGAGAAATAAAAGACAGGATTAGATGAATAGATTGCGGTAAAAAATACCACAAATTTAATCATATTATGACCTCAGTTTTTGGCTGGTTTTGATAAATGTCATGGTAGAATTTGAAATAAAAATCTACTGCTCTACTGTGTGTCTGACAAAACCACATGATTTCTTTATAACCAACGAAACCCTACGTTTTTATATGGCCTGTGTTGTGAAGTAATGGAATACATGCAGTAGTGCCATGTAGGATACAAAATATGAGTAACGGCATTTAGTCACTATTGGAATATGGGTGCAACATTCTTAAAATCATTAGATTATTAAATCGGATTACTCTTGCACCTCTGCATTGTTTACTCTGAACTACACTTATGTCCAGTAAGCTTCTGTTTTAGGTTAAATCAGGTCAAGTTTATTTATACAGCACATTCCATATATAAAAAAAAATAACAAAGATATATGACAAATACATAAAGAACATTAAAAAATGGGTCCAAATGGGTCATATCTGATGACCATGAAAAGATGCTAAACTGCATTTGACACCAATTATTGACATGGATTGATAAGATTAGTGGATCAACAGGTATTAAACAGTTTAGATCAGTAGATGTTTTTTGGTTGCTGGTGGCTGTTTGGGTCTTCATGGGTTAAAGGACGACTTGTAATCGACCCTAGTGTGGTGTTGACGCTGATTGTACATGTAGTTTCCAAATGAATCATTTTGACCTGCCAGAAACAGATTTTTGGAAACACTACCGACCTTGTTTTAGTTTGATGACTCCGGCATTGTGTTGTAATGTGAACAAACAAAAATGCAGACTTTTGGATACAGCGATGCAAACACCTGCCTGACTAGGTCATCGGGTCGCTTTCACATGAACCTTTGTGGATGAACACATGTCAGCCTTGACCTCCAGCTGCTCATCATCAAATACTGAATTGCAGGTGATTGTGTTTTTGTTGTCTCTATAAGCAGCTGTTGTGCAGTGAAATTCTGCTTTTCATCATGATACTACTGACCACATTCACAGCATATGAGCTATTGGATTGGCAATTAGCTATGTATTCCCTCGTGCAGTGTCATTGCCAGTCGTGTAATACGTGTTTCTGGGGCTTTAAAATGTTCAGAGGGAGAGAAGTTTCTGAACTTTGCTAAAACACAAGTATTAACTGTGCTTGTTTTCTTTTTAATGTAAAATATGTATTAACCTTAGTTGCGTTGGAGGATTTCATCTGATGTAGAGTTTATTCTAGGTATAATAAGGAGAGATATTTGATGTTCTGATCTGTTCGGTGGTAAAACATGCTCACACAAAACATGAGAGAATGGCCTTTATTAGACGTGCATCGATTACAATTTTTTGGACTGATCCCAGTTTCCGATTTGCAGGGTGCTGGGACGGCCGTTACCGATTTTGGCCGATTCCGATCTCATTTTTTTCCAAACACAACACACATGACGTTGCAATGTAACTTTTGCATTAGACCATTTATTTTAAAAGAAGAAGAAAATTGTGCAAATATTCCAGGTTTTGTGTATGAAAACAAGTGCATCGATTGAAACACCTGGTTTTTGGCGAGTCCCGTATCGTACCAGCAGCTGAAAATGATCATATTTGAAGGAAAATTATCATACGCACCCAGTTTTTATTCTGACATGGTTCAGATCAGCTGCTATAGTAACATATTATCATAGACTGTAATATTACACGCTGCCTCTCTGTTTTACTTTTAAATAATCTAACAGCCTTGGAAAAAAGCAGGCGTCTCTTCATATGAATATATTATCATTTATGAATTCACAACTTCTATATATTTGTAGTGATGGATCAGCAGGTTACCTATGGGAAGGGTTGGGGCGGGTCAAAAGAATGTCACTATTTGTGGGGCGGGTCAGTTTTTGTTTTTTTTTTCGTAGGTTAAGAGTGGGCAATGTCCCCTTAAACAAACATCCTGCCCCCTTAAATGAAAGTTTCCAAAGGTAGGGAAAAGGAAAACAAGGTGCACAACAGCTGGAGCCTTAGAGGAATTAGTAAAGTGTCTTAAAACTTTCACTTTCTACAGTCGTGTGGTCGGACCCCCCCCCGTGTAATTGTTATAGAATGTATTTCCTGCTTGCTATGGGAAAAAAAAGTTGGATTGTTTATACTCTATTTAAAAGGACAATAAAAACTGCAATCTTCATTTTAAGCAAATAGTAACAAGATAGGACAAGGTAAGATAAATTAGAACTTTATTCATCCCCAAACACAATAAAGTACATAATACACAAACTGATGCAGCAGGGTACTGTATACAAAAAGTAAATAAAATAAAATAACAATATAACAAGTGACAAGATAAAAAAAAAAAAGAAAAGCGTAACAAAATACATTGCGAAAGGTCAGAAACATAAAAAATAGATGTCCTACTATGGAATTGTAAATTGCTGCAGATTTATTTCCATATTCCATAAAACTTGATGCTGTTGAAGACTTTGAGGATTGGAAATTGGCTTTTCATCCAGACAAACCTTCACGCTCCTCCTGTGTTTCCATATACTTACAGTTTACATCTCAAACACAAGTGTTAGTACTGATTCAGTGAAGTAATGCAAAATACTATAAATGAGTTGTGTGGTATATTTTCTGTTTCCTGCAGTGAAACACATTCTAAAAGTAACCCTCCTTCCCCTGCAGATAGGTGATCTTAGGCGGCCTTCTTTGCTATAAAGATCCTGAAACCACATTCACTATAAACTATTTGCAGAACCAAAAGGAACATCTGAAAATGTCCCAGTCTAAATCCTCTGGCAGTCTTTCACTTTCTGAATGATATACCTTCAAAATTATATACTGGAAATGGATATAAATGCCTCTATTTTTGCCGCTGCCTCACACATGCCATTTAAAGGTTCAGTGTGTAAGATCTGGGGGATTTCAGATGATCTAATGGCAGAAATGGAATATCACCTTCATATGTATGTTATCATTCAGCAACGTCACTGCATATTACAGACAGAACCGTTATAGGAAGGTGTTGTTTTTAAATGATGTGAAAAAGCTTAAATCACAGACTGGTATTTCTGCTAGAGGTGTTGATTGTTGAACAACGACCCAGCATACAACCTGTTTTTAATACATATATATATATTAAAAACATATATATATAAGATATTCATTGTGAATACATTTCTTTATTTATCACCTTGTGGTGCTTTATTTGATTCTTTTTTTTTTTTTAACAATTAACACACACTGGCACTCCTCCACTGTTGTGAGTTATTGTTTTTCTGTGGTGATTGCACATACGATACGTAGTTTTGAAAAAGATGTACATTTCAAAGCATATTTCATAGAACTCATACAGCAATTTCGTGTCACCTAATGAACTGATGGAGTAAAAATTCTCTCCACCTTTGGGTTCTCACAATAAACCAAGAATCGTTTCATTGTGGACCAAATGAGACAGTTAAGGTCGTCATCTTCGCTGACATTTTTCTTTTTCTTTGTAAGGAATTTAAAGGATTATTGTGATAGTCCTCACGTTTTGTTCTAGTTCAGGTAGATGTCCATTTATCCCTATCAATGAAGAAAATGTAGATTAAAATTGTTCAGTAGAATAGAATAGAATAGAATAGAATAGAATAGAATAGGTTTTTATTATATCACTTACAGTAACAATGAAAATCAGTTTAACAGCTCTGTTTCTGTTTAGCATTAGATTCTTATAGGGGTCATATTTTATTAAACCCACTTTTATTAGTCTTTGGTTCATTTATTTGTGTATTTGGACCCTAATAGTTTATAAAGTTTGAATTTGAACCCTTCAGGTGCTGCAAAACTATCTTAATATCCATTTTGCAAAAATTGAGTGGATTTCTACAATTCCTTCTTAATTTGTTACGTCTATAACTAGTTACGTCACGACAATTACACATATAATGTCAAGATTTCCAACGGACATTTCTCTGAGTACGACATAATTGTTTGTCAGCAGCAGTGGTTGTAGTAAAAACTGAAAATATGTCCAAACTGTGAGCAGATTACCTAAAATGTTCAGTTGTTGGTTGAACAGAGCAGCACGGCTAACAACCTGGAAGGGGTGGGGCCTGAAGTGGCTCATTTGCATTTAAAGGGCCAGCGCTCAAAACCACCTTTCTGGTGTCATTACTCAGAAATAGGGTTGAAGATGGACCTGTGGAGTTGAATTAATGAAGAATTCAGACCCAAGCAGAGCGTTTACAGTTTATGTAGACCACAGGGAAATGATTTAAAATGTATAATTCCATTTAAAAAAGCCAAATATCACTCCTTTAATTGCAAAAAAAGATTATATATAAAAGTATCACAAAAATTCTACTGAAAAATTTGACAATATACAAAACTACAAAGAAATGCTAAAATATGCAAAAGGCCAACACTGTACCACAGATAGAAGAAATATATACAACATATAAAGGATATATACAAGGTAAAATGAAAACAAACAAATTGCATGAGTTGTGAGAATTGCACTGAGGGAGGGTGGTTATTATTTGGTTATTTGGTTGTATCTCCCTGCTCTGTTTAGAAGCATTATAAAACCACAGCAGTTATATTTGATCAGGGTTTAGAACATCAACCCCCTTTGTAGGTCTCCAATTGGAAAAAGACCCATATGTAGTGTTGTTGTTGTCAGTGGCCCATGAGGTTAACTCCACCATACGAGGTGTCTAGTTTCACAGCAATAATCAAAAACATACTGATCTAATTATCATAATTTCAGCTTATAGCCACTTCTTAGATAAACTATCGCCCAGATGATTCCATCGGCGTGGACCTGTTTTTCTTAGCCAATCAATTTCCTCGGCGGCAGCTCGGGATTACCTCCAAGGCTGATCCAACCCTCCTGCGACAGGCTGCGAACGTTGTCCGTGTCTTGCTTATTTTGCCTTCCTCCTGCGTATTTAGGTCTGTTTGTTGATCTTGGTCATGCTTCTCCTTTGGAGGCTGAGCCAGTTTTGTCTGCTTTGTCTGGCCAAGCCTTGACACCGGCTGGACTCGAGACTGCACTGTGGCCCAGAATACACAAACGTCACTGGTCAGAGGGCCAGCGAGAGGCGCGAGGCAACGCTCAGCTAGACCACACAACTGTCAAACCCGTCTCGCTGTGCAATTTGAGAAAATTCTGTGAATGCATTCAGGTCAGCGCTGCGGTGACTCCGGCTTCTTTCTGTTTACCTTTTCCTCGGCGAAGTGAAGGGGAAATATACAGGAAGACCCTCTGAGCTGTGTGTTTTTGCAGGAAGTTCCGATAGAAATGAGGAATCACAGAACCTTGATTCACAACCACAGGGGTCATTTTAACCAAATAAATGCAAACAAGGCCAATTCTTAGGAGAGAGAGAAAAAATTGCTGGTGAATAATTTCCTCAACGAAAAAAAAAAAAGGCCAATTACGTTGGTCTTAAGGCCCCCACTCCAGAGAGGTAGAATAAAAATAGTCCTCTAGATCTTGGGCATTTTTGTATAAATTGGCGTACATTGGCACACATTAATAAAACCCCCAAACACTAGAATTGGGGCATTTTAAAGTAATGGTCAGTATTACTACTTTTATGGATGTTCTGCCTCATTTGAAGTGACTTTTTGGACACTGCAGCTGATGTCGGTGCTCAAAAGGCTCCGAAAGAAATGAGAATAACAGCTCATATTTTCCTTTATTAAGACTTTCTGATCCTTCCAAGATGTATTCGGTGTCTTTGTGCGAATGATTGACTAACATGGTTCGGTGATGAATAGACAAAGCGCATAGAAAGTGAAGTGTGAAGGTTGGTGGAAATGTTATCGGAGCTGTGAAAGGCTCCTGTGGGATCGAAATCAAGAAGAAAATCGGCTATCTCTAAGTGATTTCAAAAGAAAACAGTTTTAATCTGGCTTCTACTGAAGAATACTTTAGCACTCTTTCCTTACAAAAACACTGACTGACCCAGACTTTGCCCTGTAGCACTGAACACACCAGACCTATTTACATCTTATTAGCGGTTTGAACAATAAAGAATGAAAACACATGACATACATTTGCGCACTACTCTTGTCTATTCTTTGCTCTGATTGTTTCCATTTATTTAGCTGTCCTGTTTAATACTCTATGATATTTGTTAACTGGATCTTTTTTTTCCATTAGTGTCTCGTTGCTCCAGAAATTGTATTTTCACATGACGAAATCACAATTATGTTTTGGAGGAGGTGCAACTCATACTGTTTCAGACTCACAGTTTTTGCACAGAAACTACAGTTTGTTGACAAAATCATGCACTATTTATGATCATAACTTTAGATTTAATGTGAACACCGATGTTAATGTGAAACAGATAATTCACTTTCTCCAACAAACTTATTCACACAAACATTTGATTTACTACAACCTCAAATACTAATACACCATTTACTATGCAATACTTATTCAGAGCAATAAGAATATAATATACTTTTCTTGTACTTTAACTTATTCATGCATGACGTTCACATTTGTGGACACATAGTATAACCCCAAACATATCATATTTGATACATGAGTTTTGAAGCCCTCTACATGATCAGTGTGATATTTTTGCCTTGAAAAACCTGATGTATACAATTAGATACATGCAAATACACTGATAATCCGCCAGGAGGGAGGAATTTGTTCACCAGAGGCCTTTCCAGTGTAGACATATTTGTGTTATATTATGTTTTTGTTTGTTCAAAAATGATAATATTTGAGCATTGAGACCCAATGTGTCAAATATGATACAAAATTGAAATTCATTCATGGAAATTGATATTTGGACTTTTTTTTTTTTTTTTTTTTAGTTGTTCAGAAGGACCAATAAAGGGTCCAGTTTCAAAGAGCTGGAATTTTCTGTCAGTGATTTAATGGTTCAGGCTTTACAGGGTTAAGCTCACTTTCCAAAAGGTTATAAAGGCAATATTCTCCAAACCACATGGGGGCAGTCTCCAATGACCCCAAGTAATACAATGGAAAAAGGTATTATCTTAGTTTTAGAATTTGGATTGCTTTGTGATCTCATAACCTCCTAAGTCCCAGCTATGTGTTTTCTGTCCGTGTATGGAGAAGAGTTTCACAGCTTTATACCAAAAAAAACAAAAAAAAAACAAAAAACTGTCCACTGCAAAGGACACTCCATAAAAATTTATTTAAAATGCATCTGAAAAAACTGTTGCATCATGATGTTTCCAATATAGGCAATCATTTAATTTAAAAAAAAAAAAAAAAAAAAAACCCAAGACTTGTACTTTCATGAGTCTCAGGAGGTTAAATATCTTCTTAATAAAACCATATTTAAAAAAAAAAAAAGAAAAAAATTCAAACTACATTTCAACTTTAACCTAATTTTGAGTAATAAAATCAATCCAAAAAAACAAAAAAATCTAGACTCTTTTTTTCAGAATTCATCTTTACATTTGACCTGAGATTGTTGCCTCGATGTCCTCACAGTAACTGTTGCTGTCACTGTCTTGTAATGGTTGCGGAAATGACCAAAAATAGTCACTTGCCCGACAAAAGGTTAAGAAAAGAGAAGTTACTCACTGCATCACTTAAACATGTTAGTCCCTGCAGTCATTATTTAGTGGAAGGATCATACATTTCTGCTGAGTTAAATCTAGGTAAGGACTCTTTTTTTTTATCTTTTATCTGGTCGTCTTCATTTTATTTGAAAATACACTCCACATCCATTCCTCTCATTCAGGATCGGACACATTCAACGCAACTTGATGATCATGATTTGGTGCAAATGAAGCATCCATGAAACATCCACTACACCTACATGCATTATTACACTCTTTACTGTATCTGCTATAATATCTGCACTGAATGGACAATTTTTTCTACTTTCTTTTTCTAGATAACATTTATTTTTATTTGTATATGTTAGTTCAGTTTATTTCATTGCAATTCTTTGCGTGTTGATATTGTATTTTTCTGATCTTTGACTGTTGGAACTCTAACAAACCCAATTTCCACCAGGGATCATTAAAGTATTCTGATTCTGATTCTAATCCTTCAGTCTAATCTATAATTATTGAAATGTTTAAAACAGTGTTGCACAAAGAATGATAAGAAGGGATTTGGATATTACATTGGTGGTGTGTAATATAATTAAAAGATTCAAGGCCTGGATGTTTTTCAGTGTGTAAAGACGCCTAAACTGAACATGGTGACAACACCGGATTAAAAGGCATCATTCATCTACAGCTAATACAACCACATGGACTCAGGATTACTGTAACAAACCTTTGTCAAGCTCTACAATATGGAAATATACCCACAAACATTTCCTAACCACCAAAATGACCACTGTTGTTATTCATTTTGTGAAAGTAGCATATAGTTGTAAACAGTCATTCACAAATAGCTCTAGGATAGAGTTGTGAAGTGCACTGAAACACTGAGAAATGACACCAAAACTCAAACTTTATATAATCTTATACACATAGAGATGAAATTCTGATGCCCGGTGTTTATCACCGAGTGTCACCCTTGGTCAAAAGTGTTAAAAATGTAAGCATCTGTATCAAACACATTGGTTCAATGCATAATAATGGCATCGATTAGATCTATTTCCTGCTATGGTGATTCTGTTAAATTAAACCAAATGAAACTCATATCACAACTTGTTAACTTGTGTGACTTACTGACATAGCAGACATAATGTACTGTGAGACATTCACAGTCTTATAGTTATAAATTCTCACTAGTGCATCGAAAGGTCACATGATGGAAAAACAGACTGGAAGGGCAGAGTATGAGGGTAATAGTCCACTTTCATTCATACCCACAAACACAAACCCCTGCAATGACACAAGGAATCATGGGTAAAATCTACAGTGCTCAAATGTATTAATTCATAAAGTTAGGTTGCAGCTATACTGTCATTGTGATCTGTTTGTAAAGAGTTATATCCTCTATATCAGGGGTGTCAAACATAGGGCCCGTGGGCCAAAACTGGCTCACCAAAGGGTCCAGTCCAGCCCGTGGCATGAATTTACGAAATGCAAAAATTACACTGAAGATATTAAGAATCATTTTAGTCTCACATACAGACCAAGGGTTGGCTCAGTAAAATTTCTCGCATAATAGCTTATAAATAAGTAGCGCGTTGACCCGTGGGGAACCATGGGTTCTAGATCCTCTGATACAATTCATTCCTTTACTTTCTTTACTTTCTCGGTAAATTCCACCGGCAATTTCAGTTGAATAACCTCTCAGCTGACATGTCTGTTTCTGCACATGAAATTTGACACCATGGCAATGTGGTCTTCTTGTATATCTGTTGCTAGGTAACCCACTTTAATTCTGTGATTCTGGGCAAGGCTGGAGAAGGCTATCGTATTCCAGAATTACTAATGTCTCCCAAAATATTGGTCCTGTCAACTTGCCGTTTTCGCTAGTGTCTTCCTTGACTAAAAATGCATAAATATGCCAAACTGCAGCAGTCAGCTCTTTCTGGATTGTATGTGATGCCCAAGACACGCAGAGTCCACTTCCCTTTTATAATATAGATGACAACTGCACATTTTTTCTTTTTTTTTTTAGTGTAAAATGGTAGTTATATGAAATTTCTTTTTAAATTTACAAACCATCCTTTTACCAAAAATGTGAATAATCTGAACAAATATGAACAAGTTGAAATGTCTTAAGAAAGGTCAGTGCAAATTTAACAATATTCTGCCTGTTAATAAATATTTAGTGTAATTGTAGATCCACTGTGTACATGTATAAATGATAAACTGTGACTTATATTGTTAACATTGTATTTATTTTTCTTAAGACATTTCATGTTATTCATGTTATTCAGATTTTTAAGGAAACCTTGTAGATGTAAACATTTCCATAATGTCATTTTACTTTTTCCACTGTTATTATTTTACTGGTCCAGTCCACTTCAGATCACATTGAGTTGCATGTGGCCCCAGACTAAAAGGACTTTGACACCCCTGCTCTATATGAACTCAAGGACCTGGACTTTAACCTGAACATGCAGACCCACAAATTAGTCTGTTTTGTTCTTTTTTGTAGGCTCTCTTGTAAATATAAATCATATAGACAAATAGAGTATCTTTCTGTCCAGGTCTGTCGTCTTTGTGAAGGTGCCAAAGTGCAGCAGTAGCTGAGCTGATGTGAAAGTGGGAGTTAAACAGTGTCTCCATCTGTATGTTAACCTCAGCCAATAGTTTTTGTTCTCACTTCAAGGGTCACCCCACAATGCCCTTACCGGGCGTTACAAAGACATCACACGTTGCAGCGTGCCAAAAACCCCAAGAACCAAAATTTGATTTGCAACATCCATCAAGTGCTAAGCTTATTTGCATTCTGGGGGAAAAAAAAGAGATGGGAAACCCATAAGCTGTCGTCCGGTCTAGCTTCAAAAGTTTCAGTTTCTATGTGGAACCCACTGAAAGACGGGCTATTGTTTGACTTTATTTCTCATTAAGGAGTACACCACATGAGATCTTTACATTTGGAACCTTCCAGACTGCAATTTATTCGATAATAACAGTGAAATTCATCTGTTCTCCGGCGCTGTTCCAGGGGTTATAAAAGATATGGAAAGTTTTCTCCTGGTTTCACACATTGTCTCTGATGGAAAAACTTTTCAGAGCGAAAGGAGAGGCCACCCTGGACGAATTCTCACTCTCCTTCGTTCTTTTTCCTGTGCGCTCTCTCTCTCTCTCTCTCTCTCTCTCTCTCTCTCTCTCTCTCTCTCTCTATCTCTATCTCTCTATTTTCTTAATTGCACACCTAAGCTCTCTCTACCCGGCACGCGAGTCAACAGTTTCTGCCCAGAAAACGGAGGAGGCATGTTCACCATCACAGCAATTATCCTCAGTAGTGGCTTTACAGTGCAGCTGAATTAGTCTTTGGATTAGGTGCAGTGCTGCTTTTCTCATTATGTGCTGCTGGCTGTGTTCATTTCATTGTTTCCGGGCTCCTGCTTTTGTCCAGGGACACTTCTATATAACTGGTTTTGCAGTTACATCACCAAAGGAGGATTTTTTGAATTACACTCTTACACAGAAATGTTTGACAAATGAAACGTGTGGAAGATTTCTGGGTAACATTGTTAACCTTACTTTTGTTAGTGTGTGAGGGCAAACAAGGTGGACTTTTGTCACATTTCCTTTGAAAGAGACACCACATTTAGAGGGATCTATTACCTGAAATAGAATATAATATGCTATCCACACTAAGCTCAGATGCGGATAAACCTGCACCACAGCTATAGTGGCAACAACAGTATAGAACAAATATGTGAGAACACGATTTAATGAACAACAGAAGCACTGACATCCAGTTGCACAGTCAAACATACAGGGTATTACAGTCAATACATCATGTTACTGTGCAATTCTCCTTACCAATAAGAATTTTAATAATAAGAAAAGGAAAACAGTTGAAAAAATAGCCACAATGTAAAGAGAGACGCTATTTATTACTTTAATAGAATGTGTTTCAAGACCATTTAACTAATACTCATATGTGGAACAAATACAACTTCTTATTCCTGAGTGGAACCTACAGCACTAATCGCTCATCAATATTCTTTTTGGTGCTCTTAAGTTTTTTTGGGCAGACTTCAACTCCCATAAAGAGAGAAACAAATGTTCCTCAGTGATTGTTTCTGTGGATTCTGAGTCTGCATCGACTCTGTTCAGGGAAAGCAGCAGTGTCCGGCCAAAAAGCAGCCAAACAGATGCATAAATGAGGTGTGAACAGATGTACCTAACAACCAGTCACCAGTAGCGTTTCCATCCATCTGATTTTATTCGTATTTTCAGTTTGTGCTGTCGTGACTCGACTCAAAGGACGAACAAAACATGGAGACCATACAAGAACCCTTTTAAGACTGCCATTATAACAGGCCGCCTAAGTGCCTTCATGTTTTCTTTGCAATAAAAGTGTCAAAAAATGTCTATTTTGCCAGTTCTTTTGCACCTTTGTTTTCAGGAAGGACTTAGCTATCAGTATTAATTTTAGATTATTATAAATAATAAATGCTTAAAACAGCGTATTTTAGTAAAAAAGAAAAAAGGGACTTGAAGTTTTAAGCATATTTATCATCAGAAACAACTGTTAATGTCCATAATGAAACTTTTGAGATTGCAGAAATAAACTTTCAACTATTTTACATCTGCTCAAACATGCTTTTTGGTCTTGAACATTCAGTATCCATATTATGGCTTCATATGTTTTGTTATTTCAAGGCGTTTTTTAGCCTGTGTGGAAGTCTTTAAAACAGTTCCTTTCTACTTGTAATAGAGTCCCACATTGCTGCCGTAAAGTGTTATATAGTGTTGGAAAGCTCAGGATCTCAGCATTTCGATACCGCTTGAATTTTGTGGATAGCACAGACAGTTCAGTAATTTGAATGCTGAAAAGTATAAAACAGAGCATCAGAGAGATTACAGTTGTTAAAGGGTTAAAAGTGAAAATAAATGTGTTTAGGAACATGAATTAATATGCAGTTTCGTTCATTAGTAATGTGTGGGTGTGAATGTAGATGTTAGAGAAACAGATAAACCAAAGTCTAATCCAAACTAACCAGAGGAGAGAAAAGACTAACTGACACCAGTTACCTTTATATACAGTTGTGCAAAAAAATTATTATACCATCCAAAGTCATCAAAAACAATAGTTATGCAATCCAGTACTAACTCCTGTGTGTATCATGTGACTAGAACAGACAGAAAAGAAAACATGGAATGAATAAAAGCACTGTTTTT
>JAPQRP010000002.1:14024159-14043636 GCA_037367295.1 Apogon hyalosoma
CCCACCCCCACCGCGTAGAGCAAATTTGTGATTTCCCAATTCAGAGTGACAAACATTTCTTTATGCCAAAATATTATTTTTGAGTCTTGAGTCTCCATTTGTAGATAATTTGCCACACAGTAGAATGGCTGATTTGTAGTTAGATTGTATTACAGATTGTATCACAGCCCTTCTCAGATTCATATGTATCTACAACCTTCTTCCTGAAGGCCTAAGAGAGCCGGTTTGAGCTTGTCATGGTTATAACACTCACTTTTTGAAGGGCAGAATCCTCAGAAACCCTCTAACAATCTTCATTGTCTCTGCACATGTACAGGTGCATTACATTTTCTATTTAGTAATAATGAACATAAGAGTGTACTAATTTTTTTGTGTAATTTCCCTAAGAGGTTGGCCCCAGTCAGCTCACGTATTTGAAAATACTGAAAGTGCAGAAAATTATACAATGGCTAATTTACTAATCTCTATGTTTGTATGCAAATACAAATAGGGTACTTTAAATTCAGGACCTTCACAGGACCTAAAAATTTAAAATATGATTATGACAAAATTACCCTAAACCCAAAAATTCTTCTTACAATTATCAGGTTTCAAGTTGTATTAATGAACAAAATCACAATAGATACAATAGATAGGAACGAGCAAATCATTTTCATTTGAGAAAGAGAGCTGAGAACCTTTCATAATGTTGCTAGACAAAAATTTAAACTTACCTCACTCTGCCTGTCTGTCTGTCTGTCTATCTGCCTCTTGTCCTCTCTGCTGCCTAATGACATATGCAACATTCCCACATTACAGCATATTTCACTTATTTCTTGTTAACATTTTTTAATTGACTATCATTTAAAGTGATAGGCTATGGGGCTCTTACTTTGTGCTTTGTGTTTGGGCACTAAAAAATGTTCCGATGTCTGAACATTTTCTCTTCCCTGCCGTAATGTGATTGCTGGCCACAAACACACAGACACATACGTACGCACGCACAGACAGTAGTTAGCAGGCTAGGTATCTGTTAAAACAACATACTGTCTACTAGTGACGTGTAATTCAATGCTGTAAACATCACAAAATGGTTTTAAAAGCAACAGCTGGACACAACTGAGCTTGTAGTGACAGCTGTGTCCAGACCCACCGTGTGTCCTGCTCTTTTGATTCATAAAACGTTAGCCTACCTGGGACTGACAGTCACAGAGTCATGAAAACGTGGCATACAGAGTTTTATTGCAATGGGATGGATTTGAGTCAGCGCAGCAGACAAGGAAGGAGCAAAAACATGGTATGGAGTTTGTTTAACCATTCTCTCCAAGATCACTTTACTGACAGTGCGCTGAAAATGAACGAGATGCTCAAAACTCAGACTGAGGTGTGTGTCATATCAGGAGTGTGGCGTGAGAGCATGTGTAAGCAATCGAATGTGTGAGTCTCACTCTCAGTGCCTGAGAGTTGACAGCAGTGGAGTTAAGAGAGCAACACAAAAGTGCTTTGTCAAAGTCAGCACTTCTTCAAGGATCTTATCTCTTTTCCTCTTTGTATAAGAACAGATAATGACCAAGAGAAAAATATAGAACTAACCACAGACTTATCAAAGTTAGGCTATTGGATTACAAGCAGATTTGATCTAAAAACAAAACAATCACTTGAATACACAAAAAGATTCAAGAATTCTCAGGATGTAGGCCAATGTAAAGGTAACAAAGTTTGGTGTTGTGTGTATTAATATGCTTCAATGGTTTTAAATGCTCGATATGTAAGATTTGCATTTGCTTGTGTGTTTACATGAAGTTTGTGTTGTTCTAAGAACTGTTGCTGATATGTAAAAAGCTCTCTTACTGTGGTTAGACATTGTTGATACCTGAGCTATCTTTTGATATTAATTCAAGAAAAACTTCAATTATTTAATACCAAAGGAGTTCAACCCTTTTAGGATGATTGCGTCTCCAGTGACGCATTTGTACATACACTATGATTTAAATGACTGTATCTCCTATGACAGTTACGGTATTGAGCTTTGGGTTGAGAAAATCCAAATGTTATCTGAAAGCAGAGATTGGGAGCTTTCTTTTGCTGTATTGAAGTTTGTTTTTTTTTGGCTGGCTGGTTGGTTGGTCGGCTAAAAATGTAATTGCATTGAGATATATGCACCAAATTTATACTGTGGATGCATCTTGGCATGGAGCAGAAGTCTACTGAAAATGGGTGACCTTCACCTACTTTTTCAAGGTCAAATGGCAACATGCCATTTCAACGACATTATCACATTATCTGAAGAATGCATTGGGATATCTGCACCAAATGTACACAAAGACAATCTTATGCAAATTATAGGGCAGTAACTTTCAACAGAATCTTACACTATATTTGGCCGAGGGGTATTAAAAGTTTGCAGCATGTTATTTTTTTGTTGTTGTTGTTGTTGTTGTTGCTATGACACACCGGTTTAAGCATTTTTTACATATAATAATGAGAATTAATGGCCAGATATTGAAAGTTAAGTTCTTCCTGCAAAAAGGTGCAAAAGAATTGGCAAAAAAAGACATTTTCTAATACTTTTATTGCAAAAATTAAAAAAAGAAATCTAGGGGGCTTGTTGTAGTGGTAGTCATTAAAGAGTTAACCCACAAAGACCCAGTACTACTTTTTTTCTCTATAGTTAACATTTCCTAAGTAATTTTACACCGTTTATTACAAAATAATCCTCTGTATTTTGCATCTTTTCAGTAAAAATCAAGTATTTTCCGATATTTAATATACTGATCAAATAGATGTTCATAAAAGCTTAAATTCAATTTAAGGGTTATTGTATCAAAACAGAGAAAACTGAAAAAAAGTGACATTTTCAGTAAAATATATCATTAACTGAACATAAACCAAGTGTTTCCATCCACTGTCATTGATCAAACTCCATGGGTTTTGCTGGTGAATCAATGTTATAGAAGATGAGAGTGTTTCCATGTTAACTATGGAGCCTCTGAACATCCAAATAAGTCATATCTGATGACCATGGAAAACGTTGAACCAATGGTCTGCATTACATATTGTACATTTTTTCAGAGCCTTCTGTGGTTTCATTCAACATTTCTTCAATTCAAAAATGTGTTTGTTTACCATTGTTTCATTGCTATTTTCTGCCTCAAAAGGCATCTCTTGGTGTCATTTATATTCAGTGAGTAAGCACCACAGTCACACAGCATAACTCACTTTCCACTGTACATCTTAGGATTCTCCTTTTATTTGTACAATAACTTTTCCACCTCTACCAAGCATAACATTTCATTTTACACGAGATGAATATTCTGTCCACACTAATATGTATTCTTTTAATATTTAGCTAAATTCTCATCGACATGCATGCACCATTTAATCCTTGTGTGCCTGGAACACAGAGGACATTCAGATGTCTACAGTGTTTCATGATAGACCAAAGCATCTGCAGTTTAATGTCCACCAAAAACAATAATCTGTCTCAACATTTGTCTTGTTAGCACTCTCGTGTATGGAGAAATTTAGAAATAGCATGGCCAAGGTATAGGACTGGATATTTGTGTAATATTTGCCCATTTTATTGCTTTCTTTTTGAGAAGGCCCTGTCATATCTGAACACACGAAGAGAAAAGATATTCTCAGGATTAAAACAAAACAAAACTCACCTATTATAAAGACGTACAAGGCCGCAACAAAATCAGCCTCTTTGGAGAGTTTTGAGGCAAAAGGGTCACCGCGAAGGAGGTAATGGGGCACATAGGCGGACTGCAGCCACGTCTCGTTTTCCATCACTGCCGTCAGCGGGATTGTCCTGAGAAGTGGAGGAAAAGGGTGAGACAATAAGGCTGCTTCCTAAAAGCAAAAATAGCTCTCGCTCACACACCAATATTTATCATATAATCAGGACATGTAGTTGCAGAAATGTACCTCTTTAGATCTAATGTGTGTATGAAATGTCAGCACATGCAAGCATAGAATAATTCACAAAGCCACATCCGCAGATTTCACATTACACATGTAGGGGCATCTATTATGATGTCCCTCAAGGTAATAATCAGAAAACCATGTCACAGGTGAGGGTTGAGAGATCTGCTCATGTCACTACGCCAGAGAAGGGAAATCAACTGCACATTCTTTTAGCTTTTGCTGACTTGAGATGAGGTCAGTGTGAGGACCCGGCTGCACAGACATACCAAGAGAAAAGCTCATGAGACTCCAGATTTTGAGTTAATGGCAAAAACGTAGGAGATTACTCATAAAAAAAAAAATCACGTAAGGTCAAGAAAACTCACATAAAGCTGCAATTAATGTAATATACACACTACTATTTCTATTGTACTTTGGCTTCTCATTACATTGGCCTTCACCAGCACGCGTAAGCCTGCCACTTTTTTGTATAAACTGCTTGGTCAAAGAAAGTCACTACCTAGATTTAACAAAGCTTCCTTCCTTCAGATCCTTCTACTGGATAATTATTTCAGATTTCTTAAACAAATGTTTCCCAACCACTGTGCCAGAGCACATAAGTGTGCTATGAGAAATCATCAGTTGTGCTGTGGAAGATTATCCAATTTCACCTGATTGGGACTCTAAGCGTGCGGTGTGGATATAGATACATACAACTGCATGCGCCAGTGATCCACTCTAGAACAACAGTTTCCCTTTGCCAAGTAAAAATGAAAGTGAACCGGCCCCCGATGTGGTGCGTTCTGTTGATAAACCCCCCACACTAGTGACGTGTGGACCCACAGATCAAGTTGGGGCGGGGGGCATATGCCTCTATTATGTGGATCTCAATCTTGTAAGCCAGGGTTCTGTCCGAGGGGTCGCTGACGCACCCCTCTCAGCTTTCTTGTTACAAACACCTCACATCTTTCTTCAATTCCTGCAAGAATATCAGTTTTGTGTTCAACTAAACATGCCAAGGTTTCACACTAAGTAAATTGAGACTAGATTTGCATTATATTTCAATAAATATACTTTTTGTGACATTTTTGTGTGGTGGTGTGCCTTGTGATTTTTCTAATGTAAAATATGTGCCACTGCTCAAAAAGGTTGGGAACCACTGACTTAAACAACCATCAGTTTGATAGAGAACATAAAGATTGGACTGTGTTGGAAAAATGCCACGTGGACTGATAAGTCCAGATTGACCCTGTTCCAGAGTGATGGACGTATCAGGGTGAGATGAGCGGTGGATGAAGTGATGCCTAGTGCCTACAGTACAAGCCTGTGGGGGCTGTGTTATGATCTGGGGTTGGTCCTAGGCCTGTCACGATAATTTGTTTTTAAGGACGATATATCATCTCAAAATATTTCAATAAACAATAATATTCGATAAATACAATTTAAAACTGCTTGCAACTGCAATTAAATATTGGTGCAATTAATGAATACAAAAGCAGTATCAAAGCATCTAATTAAAAAAACATTTATTGAATCTTTGGCATTCAGTATAACAAAGTGCAAACTTGTATCAAGTATTTTGGAACAAAGTAGTAAAGGGAACAGTGCCATCTTGCGCTTCTCAAGTCCTTTTTGCATACATTAAAATCACTCTGTCACTAGGGAAGTTTTTCACAGTTCTCAAAAAAAAAAAAAAAAACAGTTATATGTATTTTAACAAACATGAATAATAGATTTTTTTTAATTAAAATAAGCAGCAACTACTTTTAAACAAATAAATCCTTTAAAGAAAATAAATAGTAAGCTTATTCAATGTCCATCTGAGCATAGATACATCTCTCAAATAGACCATATTAGCAGCAGCTACGAGCAAAAAAAAACAACATATTTACTTTATTGGGTTTCAGGCAAGATCTTTTTGGTCTCACAACATTGCCTGCAGTACTAAACATTCACTCTGAGCTAGTGCTAGTGGCACAAATGCACATGTATCGTTTAGCTAATTTAGCAAGTAAAGGAAGCCTTTTCTGATTTTCAAGCCACCGTGTTAAAAGGATCAGAGGATCCATCAAGGGCTTCCTCCTGGAGGTATTTGGTAAGTTCTGACTCAACATGCACTCTAACTGGTACAGGCTGGGTGTTGGTCATAAGCTGAGATCTTCTGGTTTGAAGGAGGTCACTCAGGCTTTTCTTCTTGGGAGGAGCTGGTTCAACTACGGCTTCAGAAGCTGTACCTCTCTCACTACTGCTAGTGCCTCTATTTTCTTCTGCATTGAGCTTCAGGAGCTCCTAAATACGTTCTTGCTTTGTGTCCTCCAAGGCTTCAGCATCCTCCATGGTCCCCTGATACCTGGGATCCAGGATGGTGGCCTTTATTAAGAGGCTTTGTGTGGCAGGGGATCTGTACTTCCCTGTTAAGACGTTACAAATGTTGCATTTTATGTTTTCAGTGAGCTCAGTATCTTCAGGGCATGGAACCAGTTGATCACCTTTGATAAGTTCTAAAACTGGCTTTACTGACGACACTGTGACATACTTCTCCCCTGAAAGAATGTCTGCGAAATCGGTAACAGGCTTCATTGCAGCATTTATTGATTCCAACACAGAGACGTCTTGCCAGGTGGGGTTAAAGTGGCCATGTTTCCTATCTTCAGCCAAGATGTGTCTTATGGCAGGGAGCTGCTCCAACACTCTCTCAATTATCTTTTGCTTGCGGCCCCACCATGTGGCTACATCCTGTAAGAAAGATAAATATTTATTTTAGGATAATATATATATATTTTTTTTTTTTTTTTTTTTTTTAATTAATAATAGTGATGCACCATGGTCCATACCATACTACATGCAAGTGATCAAATGAACTAAAAATACATTCACTTAATTCACATTAACCTTTTCAATTGCACCACTTACCAGTACTAGACTGCGTTGGGGTAGACCAGCTTCTGCCTGTGCCTTCATCAGATCTCTCTTTTTGATCCAGCTTACGTTGAAGATGGTGACAAGAGTCCTACAAAGTGCCAAAGCATGGGTTGTGCGATCCTTGTCACTGTCCAAGCCATGGTTCGCAGCTAAGTGAAGATTGTGACCAAAGCAACTGAGCCAAGGCCAGCCAAGATTGTGAATTGCAACCACTATATTGGCACCATTATCTGTAGTTATACAGGACATTTTACTTTCCTGCAGTCCCCAGTCAGCTAAAGCACATTGGAGGTTTTCAGCCAGGATGGCAGCAGTGTGGTTCTCAGGTACAAATCTTGTCTCTAAACATTTTGACTCAGCATCCAGTTTTCATCAATGTAATGTATTGTCAGACACATGTAAGGGGTCATATTGGAGCTGGGCCACAAGTCTGTTGTAGCTGAGAAGAATATGTTTTTTATGTCGTTCATAACATCCTCTTTTACTTTATTGTACAGTGCTGGTATAGCTGTTTCTAAGATGTACGTTTTTTTGGTAACTCATACTGTCTGTCAAACCTCTGCAGCATCTCTCTAAAAGATGGCTTATCAACTGTGTTGAACGGTAACATTTCTTTTGCAATGTAATGAGTAACACCATCAGTTAGCGAGCGCCATGTGACACTGTCACGTTTGCATTTTGACTGCTGGGCAAAGCTATCTTCGATTGAACTTTGTGATGATGAGGCTCTTCTTGTTCAGCAGTCGCCTTCTTCGCCCCCATTTGCGCATATATGCTAGGGTGATTGTGTTTCAGATGAGCTCTCAAGTTCGATGTATTTCCAGTCTTTGTAGCAACCGTTCTCATGCACAAGCGACATACCAGCTCGTTAATATTGCGGGGCTCACCGCGTTCGTTTGCTTTGAATCCAAAATGACCCCACACAGGAGCAGTTGAGTGTGGCTTTTTAACTAATTCCTCTTGGTCTGCCATTGCCAAGTGCAGTGCACATTGTCTTATTTACTACCCCACCTCTCTGCAAGAAGTTCCACATGGTTAGCCCATGGATGTAGCCTCATAGATGGGACAACATTTCAGTTGGGTCTTGCGCAACACACACTTGAAGCGCCTTTATGTGAGCTTCCTCTCATGTAATTGAGCACGCACACAACTCGCAAGCTCTTATCGAGATTTGATCGAGTCTAAAAATGTGATCGTGCCCATTTTTATGCATTGAGCGATAAGTCGATATAGTAATTATTGTGACATGTTTTGTTGGTCCAGTTGGTCAGGTCTACATTCAGCAATGTTATGTGTCTATAAAATGAGGTCAGATGAACCTGAATATACGTAATACAAGAAAAGTTGTGTACCCCTGATATTGAACTGTTGTCTGTCTCACTCCACCCCCACAATCTGCCTCGGGAATTTCAAAAACTGTTTTTCATGCTTATTTATATACATCCACATGCCAATGCAGCTACGGCAGCACAGCTGATCACGGATGTCACACATAGATTTGACTCTAACCCAATGCTCCAAAGTTTATCCTTGGAGATTTTAATCACTGCACTTTGACCAAGACACTGAAAACTTATGAACAGTATGTGTCTTGTGTCACCACTATAAATAACTCTACAGTTGATCTATGTTATGGTTCTGTGAGCATTGCTTATAAATCCTTACCCATGACTTGGTGCTTCCAGCCACAACTGTGTGTTTTTAATGCCTGTGTATAAGCCTGCCCTCAGATGTCTTGAGCCTATAGAGAAAGGAATTAAGATCTGGTCGGAGAGCAGTGTTTCATCTCTTCAGGCCTGTTTTGACTGCATCGATTGGGAGTGTTTTTATGATAGTAGTAGTAGTAGTAGTTTATTCAGTCATTAATTACTTTAAACAAACAAAAGCAACATATCCATTATTCCATATACAATTCGACTGAAAGGGTTTAGGCTGAAGTAAAACTTATTTTGCCTAACCCTATTTACATTTAATATAATGTTTCCACAAGAAAACAAACAAAATTTCAGTGTAATCACTGTTATATATACAACAGAAGAGAATACATATTTGACTTTAATTCAGGTAAATCACGTCCTTATCTCAGCTACCAATAATGATCCTAGTCTTTTGAACAAGTCATTTCTTTAGTCAGTCCTGAGCTCTAGGCTATATTTTGAATACTAGTTCATTTGTACATCTTTTTAAAAGTTTTAATTGTTTTAGACTGTTTTAATGCATCTTCCAGGCCATTCCACAGATTAACCCCTCTAACGGAAACACATCTACTTTTTTTATTTGTTCTTGCCTTAGCTTTTTAAAAAATGCTGGTTCCTCTGAGGCTATACTGACTTTTCCTACATTCAAACATCTCCTGGATGGAAGGAGGGAGAAGATTATTGTGTGCCTTGTACATCACTACCACTGTATTAAGGTCAACAAGATCATGTATTTTCAGTAAATGTAGCTCTGCAAAAATAGAGTTTGTTGGTGCATAAAAATCTGCATTAGTAATAATTCGTATTGCCTTTTTTTTACGTAAAAAAAAGAAAAAAAATTGCAGCGAAACAGTGAAAAGCATCCCATCCTCTTATTTGAGAACCCTAAACAAAGCAAATATTTTGTTATTTGCTTGATCTTGTAATCATTAGTGAACCATCACAGCTGTTCTTTTAGTAAATAATAAACAGGTGTGAATGTGAGAGTGATTGTTTGTCTCTATATGTCAGCCCTGCGATGAACTGGTGACATGTCCAGGGTGAACCCCACTTTTGCCCATAAGTAGCTGGGATAGGCTCCAGCGACCCCTGTGACCCCAGTGAGGATAAAGCAGGTTCAGAAAATATATATAATAACACTATAATATGAATAATCCTGTTAATTATACCTTAATCCACATTGTAGTAACAGTCACTGTGCCGTGCACCATATTTGAACTTTATTCAGAACATACTTTTGGAAGTGATGTGACTGTTTTGGAGTGAAATCTGGAAAACCCCCGGAATGAGTTTGGCGATAAAAACTGTTTTGGGTCTCCCTGTGTTCCAAGGCTTTCTGGGTTGTGTTTTTTTTTTTTTTTTTAAAGTTTGTTTTGACAAAATTCGCCACGTTACAATTCCGGGGTAGCAGCTCTGCCTCGATAATTGTTTGCTGAACATTTTAAGGTTTGTTGTCATACCTAATTTTGGCAGAAAGGCAGACTGCATTCCTGCGGTGGTGGACTCGGTCATCGTGCTCGTCAAGGCCTCTCACCCACTGGGGAGGAGACTATTGTTTCTGTGTGTGTATGTGTGTGTTAACATTGTCCACGCGGTAGGTGGGAGGTATCTATTGCAAGAAGAGCCTGCTGACAGCTGCAGACAGGTGGGAAACCTTACAATAATATTGCACAGGGGTTAGGGGAATTGGTGTGTGAATTGTGTGTGTGTAGTATTATAGATCATATGCACATAATTGTCTGAATGCATGTATTCATAGATCTGTTAATGTGATAGTATTTTACTAACATACTGAGCTGATAAATAGCAATGTCTCTGACAGTAGTTTTACGTGATGTGTGAGTAAAAAAACAAACTGAAAAATATACTGTCGGAAAAAATATAAATATTCTTAAAACAGTTGCACTAGTTTTTCATAATGTGCTGTTATTTTTGAAGATCAGTGAGATTTTATGACTATATATGTCTTTGCAAGTCCTGTGTTTAGTAGTAGACATGTCCAAAAATGCATAAAAATAAACAATTCAATATTATCTGCCTTTGACCCACATTTAATTCTGTATTTTTAACCTTTCCTTAGTGATTTATCACCATTTACTCTCACATTATGTTCTGTGTTTTGCATTTTAAGTGAAAATCAGGTGTTTTCCTACATTTAACTCACTGATGATGTAGATGTTAATTAAAGCTCAGATTAAAGTTAAGGTTGTTATGTCAAAAACAGAGAAAATTGAAGAAAAGGATCAATTTTTCCGCAAAATCTATCATTAACTGAACAGAAACTATTTCCATCCAGTCACTGATCCAACTCCATGGGTTTTACCAGTGAATCAGTGTTGTAGAAGATGACGGTGTTTCCATGGTAACTATGGAGCCTCTGAACATCCAGATGGGTCATATCTGATGACCATGAAAAGATGACAAACTGCATTTTACCCCAATTATTTACATGCATTGATATGATTAGTGGATCAACAGCTACTAAACATTTTATATCAGTGAATGAATTTGGTTAATATATTTGTTGTAAATTCAATAATGAAACAGTCATGAATCTCAGCGTCCCCTCCCCATAAGTAGGTGTGGCAGGTTATCCCGCTCTAAAAAGGTGCTTAACCCTAAAATAATTTTATTAGTCTGGATTTCAGTCAGTTTTGAAGCTGTGAGTTTTTCCCACAGTAATGTGCACAAAAAAATCCACAGGAAACATTGAATTCTCCTTTGTTCTTGCAAATTAAATTTGTCAAATTTATGGATATTGAATATCACATAATATCCATGTCGGCCTTCAAAGCCACTCCCCGTCAAACCGTAACACGCGCATGTGTTTCATCCGAGCACCCCGCTGCTGAAGAATCTTCACCTGTGAGCCGAGTTCATCTTCTCATCTTACCCTTTCATTAGACGGCTTGTCTGCTCGCTCCAGCACAAAGCACTAACCGACCTGCACAATGAAAAGAAAACTTCACGAGCAGGAGCAGAGCCTGAGCTCAAAACGGTGCCAACCACGTTCACATCCAAGCTGAAGTGAAAAGGAACCCTCAGAAGTGGCTTTTTGGGTCATCTGCAGCTCTGAATCTGCTTTACAAATGTGTGCAGGACATCCATAACAGAGCTGTCCCTCGCTGGGGTTTTTATGGGGAGATAAAAGAAAACCAAGTAGGTTATCTAAAACTCAGCTGACATTCCAAGACAGAGGATGGTGTTGACTGCCGCCCGCTAATTGAAGACACATTTGAGAGATGTCTTGCTGCGTGCCAAATGGTTTAACACCAACCTAGCAATCCTGATACAAGAGGGACCTCCAGTGGCTGAAAGTGGATTAATTATCAAGAAACCTGCCTCAGTCTTCAGTGGAATATGTCAAATATGATACAGAACCAAAAATCTGAGTCGGTGGAGACTGAACAGAGAAAAGTGCCCCCTTTAGTTCTGTACATGGTGGAATATTTGAGCCTTTAAATGTGTGAGCAGAGCTTTTAATGATACTGTGCATAGTATCAGATCCTTCAAACAAGTACAAGTATTAATACCACATTGTGAAAATACTGCACCACAAGTAAAAATTCTGCACACAAATCCTTAAGTAAAAGCATGCAAGTATTATCACTGAAATGTACTTTAACCCTTTCATGCATAGTGGTCACTACAGTGGACAGCTATTCAAAGCTGTTCTCTTATATAGTCATGGATTTTGTTGTTTTAGTTCCATATCAGCCAACACAGCGGACGCTTATGCATCATTCCATCCACTGCTATTCAGACCATTACTGTAACTTTGCCGTTCTTGATAAACCTGATGTGCGGTAATATGTTTGAGTGTAAATCAGTAGCTTGTTATTGTTATTAGACTGCAATTAACAGTTTGGGTTTTTTTTTTAAACATATTGCATCTTATTTCCACGAAGTGAGTAATGACTAGTGTTAGAGTAAGTTAAAATGTGAGAAAACATCAGATTAGCACCATTAAAAATGTTTTTATTACATAGTTTTCACATAGTATATCAGTAAATACATGTTTCTGAGTGGACATTTGTGCAACTCCATGAAAAATAGGTTCATAAGAAAATTTTCAATTGCTATGAAATTAAAAAAAATCTTGATTAAGGTTCTTATAATTCATGCATGAAAGGGTTAAATGTGAAAAGTAAAAGCAAAAGTTTTTCTCTTACTGAATATGTAATAATGTGAGGTGTTTTTGGGGTTATATTGCCACCAAAAACAGGACTGATTTTTGTCAATGCATTATCCAGCAAATCCAAGAGGGTTTTAAGGATTTCATTTCACATAAGGAGAATTTGGAGCTCATCCTATAAAAGAGCAAATAATCCTTCAGTTTATCATAAACATTCAAAATCCACACATTTGGAGATACTTGGTTTTCACTGGACAGGAGGGAAGACCCAATGCCATGTTTGTGGCAGTTCCCAAATGTTTATTTCTCTATTTTTAACTTTTCTTAAGTGATTTATCACCATTTATTCTAATATTATGCTCAGCATTTTGCATTCTTAAGTGAAAATTAAGAATGTTCCTATATTTAATTCACTGATCATGTAGATGTTCATTAAAGCTCAAATTAAAGTTGAGGGTTATTACATCAGAAACAGAGAAAACTGAGGAAAAAGTGACTTTTTCAGTAAAAACTATCATTAACTGAACATAAACTGTCTCCATTCACTGTCATTCATCCAACTTCATGGGTTTTACTGGTGAATCAATGTTGTAGAAGATGATAGTGTTTCCATGGTAACTACAGAGCCTCTGAACATCCAAATGGATCATATCTGATGACCATGAAAAGATGACAAACTGCATTTTACACCAGTTATTTACATGGATTGATAGGATCAGTGGATTAACAGTGATTTAGATTTTGGTCACCTAGTGGATGTTTGGGTCTTTATGGATTAATAAATGAAATGAGAAATAATAACTTTTCTTTTTTAAAAGTACAATATGTGCCTCTGAAGTGTTGTTGAGTAGAAGTATGAAGCTTCAAGTACCTCACATTTGTACTTCAGTAAATGTACTTAATTACTTGATCCACAAAAAGGCCACAGGTGACGTGTAAACTCATCCAGTCTGTTGTTGCACAAATTTGTTCTTCTGGTTCTTGTCATGTTTGGAAATGTTAGCCTCAAAGTGAGCTGTCTGCTACCTGACTGATCTTTGTAAGGCCTGGTTTTACCACGGCTTTCATCATGGCTTCACATGCTGAGACAGAGATTTAAAGAGTCCTGACAATAGTTCATCTACACATATCATGATATATGCCCACCGAGAGCCAAACAACAGCTTAACTGATGCTTTAATCGCCAAACCGAGAGGCAGTCGGGCAAACAAAGACATCCCTCCTGTTAAGCTGGTGACTGACAAAACCTTTGACATTCTTCCCGAGATCTTTCACAGGCCTCTCCTTCCTCGGTCTGTCTTTTTAAATTGCCAAAAAGTCAGATGTCCTAAAAAGGGGAGGTAAAAAGAAGATGAAAAAAAGGAAGGAATGGAAAAAAAAAAAAATATATCGAAAACAATCCTGCCCTGGCAAACAAAGGCGTTTCAGGTCTGAGGGAAAATAGATTGCAGATGTCTGCCAAAACCTGAGGAGGAAATGTTTACAACCTGGTGCACCTTGTATGCCAAATTGGTGCCAGCAGCAGCATGGCCTGTTGTCTCACTTGCTTTATATCGAGAGAAACTGCAGCAGGAGACAGGCTTTGAGGGACGGAGGGTCAGCAAAAATAGACAGAGCTGCAGGCCCAGTTTGAGGTCATGTTGTTTAGACATAAGGGAGATGTAAACCATGATCTGCTGCTGCCACCTATACTTTACTGGGACGTACTTTCAATTGGTTATGTTGAAGTGTAAAAAAAAAAAAAAAAAAAAGAAGTGTAGCGTGAATAGAAAACATTTAGACCAGGGGTGTCAAACATACGGGGCCCATGAGCCAAAAAGGGCCCACCAAAGGGTCCAATCCAGCCCACGGGATGAATTTGTGAAATACAAAAATTACATGAAAGTTGTTTTGATGATAAAGTTAGATAATATATTTTTCAGTTCCAGATGCCTGTTATTAAATGTGTTGCACCTTTGTAGATCCACTGTGGTGTATAAGTTGTACTGTACATTTGTAAATGATTAGCTGGGGCATAATTTTGTTAAAGTTCGCTTATTTTTAATGCTGTTGGTTATTCACATTTTCATAATGTAATTTTCCTTTTTTTCTATTAAAACTTGAAAAAACTGGAGCTGTCATTATTTTCTATTATTATTATTATTATTATTATTATTATTAAAAACTCCGTCTGGTGGCAAATTTCTGGATTTTGTATGTCCAACTTCCTCATGATTGGGAAAAGGTAAAAAAAAAGAGTATCGTTTAATGATGATCATACACTGTTTGCTATTATGTTAACATTGGTGACTAGGTTGCAGTACAATCTAAATCCAGGGTGTCGAACTATATTATAGTGTAGGTATAGCAGGAACCGTGACGTTTAGACACCACAGGTACCGGTCAACATTGATGTTTAAATCCCAGCCCTACGTTGTAAACGCCTCTGTGTAACTCGCTCATTCTGACGTAGCCTACTCAGGCCATGACTCTGCTCAGGCTGTGAATGTATGGCAGGCTGTAGTCGACGCTATTTAGTGTAATTCCTTACTTATGGGACACGTTTCAATTTCAAACAGCAATTGACTGTCAACTTACCTCATAACACAAAGGAGAAGTGGGTGTAATGCGGAGGGTGTAGCCGGCACTGGAGCCAGGTCAAACCCACCAATAGAAACTCTTCTGTCATCCATCAGCATAGGCCCCGCCCATTAAGTGCAGTTTAACTCGCAAGCAAAACTTTTAAATTTGCAAGCAAAGAGGACTGATTTATAAGTAAAATTATCTCCTTTTTTTTTTTTTGATCGCCACTTATTGTTTTTTGCTCTCAAATCTCTTTTTTGGTTGCAAATCTATTCTATTTGATTGATGAATAAAGAATCAAATGTCTCTCCATATAACTGTGATTTGGTGATGGTCAGGCGAAGACTGAAAATAGGTTTAATCTTAAATACGTTGTAAGCCATCAGATCTTTGTGAAGTGTTTCTGTATTTAACCATGCACTGGTTGTTTCCCTTAAACTGTCCTTAAATTTCTGTCGCTAGGACTCTCTGAAATCAAAACAAAAACAAAAGACGCAGCAGTAGATGTGAGGCAGCGTGGGAGATTTCACCACTATTACAAATGAAAATCTATCTGTCCTGACTCGGGCAGAAATCATGGTTACAGATGAGGTCATGTACCGTATGTGAAGTTTTATTCACATTACATTTAGTGACGTATATTCACAGTATTTCATTTCATTCTAATGAAACAGCCACAAGAAACGTTGACATTAGTGAAGGGGATATGACGCCATTGACTGGTGCTCAAATGAAACAAGTCTTTATACTGAAGAAAATCCCACATTTTTCTTTTTTTTGGAAACCCTTGGTATAATGTAACTTAAATATATATAGCATAGGCGTAATCAACTTTGAAATGTTGCATATTTTAGCTGTAATAATACTGTCATTGTTTAGCGATAGTTGTTTTAATAGCTTCATCCGATTCTCCCTTGATAGGATATAATTTTTGGTTCAGAAATATTGAGATTTGCTCTAAATAGTTGAACAGCCCAGTCCTCTATCTGTACAACTGGGCTCTGAGGTCTGACGCTCTACATCTCTGAGATCATGCAGTGAATTTAATAGCTCAAAAAAAAAAAAAAAAAAAAAAAATCAAGGAAATCCAGAAATAATTTAACAACTACAAGACACATTAAGCCTCTTGCTTTCACCTGCATCCATCTGGTCAGGAGGTCATTCTGATTGTCGGCTGGAAATGTCCTTTATGGCAATTTATCAAAATTTAGCAGGAATACTGTCAGTATTGACAATACAATAACAATGAAATACAGCCACCATAATATCAGTGAAAATGCCGTGCCAGTGTAAACACTCCATAGAGTGGAAAGTATATTTCTCAACATAAAGCACATCTGTCTTCCAGACCATTCATGTAAGTTCTCATACGTCATATGTGAGGGGAGGCTTTTCTTCCCAGACAGACGATGCTGAATGACCCCGTCGCCGTGCTTCACCTGTGCACTTGATGGACCGAACGACACGCACACATACACAGTCACCCTTCAGTCACCCCATTGGCTGTAAAATAAGCCGCCTCCATATGCCAACCAGGGGTCAGTGGTGTGTCAACATCTTGCCTCTGTCAAGCAAGAAGACGCACGCATTAACACACAGACAATGAGCTCACACACACACACACACACACACACACACACACACACACACCTTAAAGTACAAACTACACACTTGATATGTGTCATATCTATTGTGAGGACTTTTATTGTATTCATTTATTCTCTGGCCTTAAACTGAATTCTTTAAACCGACCTCAGCTTTTGCCTTAAACACACGTCCCAACCCATAAACACCACTTTAAAAAGATGTGAGCGGTCTGACTAACATCACTGAAGAGTGAAGTAGTGAAGCCAGACAAAGGCAGGAGTATGAGCCCCGAAGTAACGGACCGGTCAGCCTGTTCACACTTATATGATAGCTCATCTGCTCTCTGTGCTACCAAGAGGCCTGTTACGTGTTAACATCACATTTTTACAGTAAAGCAGATGCTTCACACCCACAAAAAACATCATGTAATGACAATGTTTCAGCTGCTTCCCAATATGAAAGCACGAATTCAATACTGATACTGGCCAGTGTCTTAGTGTCGTCAATATCCATTCAGGTTTGTGTCTTGCCTGAATCTCCAATGGTTCGGTGTCTTCTGTGTAAAACCATGTGTCTCTGTAATGATTAGAAAGTGTGGAACCTAAATGGTAGTTAACTCATAAAAACCCAAACATCCATCATAGACCAAAAGCATCTACTGATCTAAACTCTTTAATACCCGTTGATCCACTAATCCAACATTCAGAGTTACTGTGGAAACGCCGTCATTTGCTACAATATTGATTCACCAGTAAAACCCATAGAGTTGGATCAATGACAGTGGATGGAAAAGCTTGGTTTATGTTCAGTTAATGAGAGATTTTTTCAGAAAAAGCCACTTTTTCTTCAGTTTTCTCTGTTTCTTTTTCTGTTTTTGATGTAATAATCCTCAACTTTAATATGAACTTTAATAAACATGATCATTAAATTAGATACAGGAAAATACCTTATTTATATTGATAAAATGCAAAATACAGAAGATAATATTCTAATAAATAGTGATAAATCACTTTAGAAAAGTTAGATATAGAGGAAATTTCATTTGGGAACTGACACACAAGTAGTGCTGGGCCTTTATGGATTAAAATCAAGTTCATTGATTAAAAACTTTGAGTTTAGATCAACCAAGCCTCAAAGGTTAAGGCAGAATATCAGTGTTTGAGCTTCGTAAAGTGTAATACCACTGACGGCTCCAAACAGGTCTGTCTCCCATAGACTTACACTGTATTTCTCTCTTAAAATACTAAGTCAGTGCATTTTCAAGGAATAATTCTGAGAAGATTCAGACTTCTAGATTCTAACCAGCAGTAACTCTGTCCACTTGTATGCTGTTTTTGGTTTAACCTGCTATTTGTTAACATGTTAATGACTTTTCACAGCATGAGACTAATAAAAGAGAAAAATTTGTACATAGAATTTCAGGTTTGGTGCATCCCCAGTTGTAATTTCTGTTAATTTTGAGGATTTTTTCATCAAGACTGATGCATTCACATACATGCCTAGTTACCAAACTGCATAACTCATTCTCACATAACAGTCATGCATACAGATATTCTCCTGAAATCTAAGCATAATTGTGCATATATGAAGGAAAAAGCTAAGTAATTCTCTTCGACCTCAATTAAAATACTTCATTTGTTCCTCATGTGGTTCTGCTGAAGCAAATTTGCAAACACAAGTCAACATGAAGAAGAATTCCATAGCATAAACTACAGATACATTATGTCAGAATGAATCACAGTCTCTTTGCCACTTCTGTTTGGATGTAAAAACTGAAGTGAAAGTCAAAATCTCCAACACAGACATAACACAAAGGCTTAGTTTGCGTTGTTGCTTCATTGTTGTTGCCAAAGTCTGAAGGACGATGCCAGATTCAAGCTTTCACCTGACTTAGCTCCTCTTTGTGTTTATGCGGAGGATTCCTCTCTGTGTGATGTCAGTGTTTCTATAAGGTAAGAATAGTTTGGTGTTTACATGCAGCGCTGTGCTGTGAGTTTACTCCAACTCTGCAGCACGGGCGTTAACAGCTAAGATCCTCTGCCGCCAAACAAGACTCTCCCAAAATCCCAACACCTAACCCTTGTGTGTGTTTACTCACGCCACTGTTAAACATTTACATACCCATCCAAACAGTGTCAGAGGGAAAACCACATCATCCCGCTCTGTTTTACATTAGCATGCGGCCGAGCAGTTTGCCTCTTCCTCTGAGAGGGAGAAAAAGTCCCAAAACATCCATAGTAATCAATCTGATGAAACCAAACAGCAGTATACACAGAGGACAAGGGCGTAAACAACTTTATTTCAGCTGGTTTGAAGTATCATCCTCACTAGGAGCAGAATACGACATGACTTCATGTTTCACTAACATTTTATCTATACAGTTGTGCTCATAAGTTTACATACCCTAGCTGAATTTGTGATTATTTGGCCATTTTTCAGAGAATATGAATGATAATACAAAAACTTTTATTTCACTCGTGGCTAGCAGTTTGGTGAATCCATTTATCCATCCATCCATTTTCTGAACCCACTTTATCCTCACTAAGGTCACGGAGGTCGCTGGAGCCTATCCCAGCCACTTACGGGCGAAGGCGGGGTACACCCTGGACGTGTCACCAGTTCATCGCAGGGCTGACATATAGAGACAAACAAACACACTCACATTCACACCTATGGGCAATTTAGA
>JAPQRP010000002.1:14045863-14059258 GCA_037367295.1 Apogon hyalosoma
ACTCCTCCCCAAAGTGGATCAATGATACTGAGGTCAGCAGACTCACATGGACACTCCTTCACCTTCACTTTTTTCCTCCTGTAGCCAATGACAGGTCCACTTGGCCTTATGTTTTGGGTCATTGTCATGTTGGAACATCCAAGACCATCCCATGTGCATTCAGTCAGTGTATGTAAACTTATGAGCACAACTGTAATTTAAGCTGTGGACTGCAAGCAACTATGTACGCCCGAGCCTCTACAAGTTTGTTTTGTGAGCAAAGACAGAAGGACAGTTTTCTAAACGGACCCCAGTGCGCATAAATGTTCAATAAATGCTTTCTATTCACAAAATTTGAACTCAGTCCAACCCTATGGTGCTGTTAATCTCTATAAACTATGTACAGTACATTCTTGTGTCTGCATAAGCAAGTGAACAGACAAAAGTCACACGAGGGAATACAAGTCTGCTGGTCTCCTTTTTAACAAGTCTCAGTTTTTAATGGGTATATCCTGGTGTTAAATATCTGTAATGTGTTTTCCCTGGCTGTGACGATGGCTGGACATAAACATGCTATTCTTACTCTACCTATAATTGTTCTATTAATAACACCTATAACGTCTGACTTTCGTTCTGCATGGAAGGGTGCAAGAGTATTTATTGTGTGCAAACACGACCTGTTTCCAGCCGCCACACGTTGTTAATCTCTGGCTACACCTCCGGCGTTCGCGTCCCATTTAGGTCAGACTGTTTCAGCGCTTGGCAGTCAGAGGGCAGGCAGCCACTGCCGCTCCGCTGCCACTGACGTCCCTCGTGGTCAAGAGCGCCGCCGCAAATCTGGGGACACACCCTTTCACAGAGATGTAAAGTCAGGACACTGAGTCTGACACGTTAAAGTGAGTGAGAACAGCGTCACTTCGCCCCCTCAACCTCGAGCCCTGTTTCGAAGTATTACACTGCATTTAGACAGTGGTGCATGTTTAGCGAACAGGGGAAACAGCTGAAGAGAGATGGACCTAAACTGTGGACGGCAGGTTTGAAACGCCTGGTCGGCAGATTGGACGATCATTCCTCCAGGGATTCCGTGTTTCCCAATAGTCTTGTTCTGTTTCATCTTTTTTTAATTTTTTTTATTTTATGAGGCGGCCATGGCTCAGGTGGTAGAGCGGGTTGTTCAATAACCGAAGGGTTGGCGGTTCGAATCCCGTTCTGTCCCAGTCATGTGCTGTTGTGTCCTTGGCAAGACACTTCACCCTACTTGCCTCCAGTGCTGCTGCTCACACTGGTGTGTGAATGCTCGGTGGTGGTCAGAGGGGCCGTAGGCGCAAAATGGCTGCCACGCATCTGTCAGTCTGCCCCAGGGCAGCTGTAGCTACATATGTAGTTTACCACCAAAGTGTGAATGTGTGAGCGAATGAATAATGGATCCACTGTACGCGGTTTGAGTATGCGTTCATAGAAAAGCGCAATATAAATCTAATCCATTATTATATTTATTATTATTATTTTTGGTTTGTTTTTCTCTATTTCATTGTGAGTGTTTGACCTTGGAATCAGTTTGGATAATGTTTGAATTTTATCAATTCCAGTTCTGGTTCTGTTTATTCATTCCTCGTTTTGATTCGTACATAAAGGCGGGGTAATGATCATCATAATCTACCTCCTTATGACTGTTTTCTCTTTAACGTTAACATTTTATCATTACATTTTTAAGCAAAATGTAATTAAAATGATCTGAAACAACCAGATGACTGACCAGAGCATGTTTGCAACCTGTTTGTTGTTTATATGAGATTAATCAGAACGTTAAATTACTACAGGTCTTCATAATTTTGCACAGGCACAGTAACAGACAGCTGCAGAACATCCCCGTTACCATGGTTATTAACTGTCACGTCTCCCTGCGTGTGCTGTTTTGTTGCCCTGCTTCTTCACATAGATGTAACATGGATGTTCTGTCATTGTTATTGTCAACCTGTCAGATAATGGACGTCCAATATAAGAGTTAATAGCTCTGATCACAGACCAGTTTCTGTTACTGTACTGAACATAGACTCACTCAGAGCACCTGTTGGCTTCATGACATATGTACTGATTATGTGATGTCAGATTTGTCTGGAACAACAATAATCATTACAGAGTATGTTTGTTTATGGTAATTAGCAAACAAGCCAAAGCAACATTTCCATTAACATTTGTAGAGTTGGGTTGATTTGTCTGTTACAGTTCTGGGTCGCATGGTTTCAGAGGCTGCTGGTTCAAAGCCTAGTTGCACACAGGCACTAAAGCACATATGTGTATATTTTAAAATGTACTTTGTGTGATTTGCTGCATTTCCATTGCCATGTTAACAGTCAGAATCAGCTTCAGAATCAATTTATTCGCCATTTGCAGAAAAAAAAAAACTGCATTGGAAACGGGATGCAAGAGCTCAGTAAAAGGTGCATGAAAAAAGTAACAGTAAAAAAAAAAAAAAATTAAAAATTACATAAAAACAATAAAAATTTACATGAATAAGAGTAATGAAAGACAGGTGCATGGATTGACCGACACTCTCGGACGAAGTGCATGAATATAAAGTGAACTCCAAGTTTGTCCCAAAATAAATTTAAGTAGATAAGTGATACTTGCCACAATATTTGCAGTTCATTATATATTATATTATTTGCTAGTTTTTGGTAAATACATACAATAAGGCATTTTATCAGCAGATCTGTGTCTTAAAAAGAGCAGCTAAAATAGCTTCTTCTTTTTTCTGCACTTTACCACCTCCATCTATCAGACTGTCTTGATGGTATTTATGGATTTAGCTCCTTTCTAGTACTTCTTGTTACATGCCATGTATTTATCAGTCTTAATATGGAATACAATTTCTGTTCCAAACCTTAGGGTTAGGGTTAGAGTTAGGGCTAGACTAGAGTTACTGTCCCCTTTAACTAAAAAGACAAGAATGGACAAACCAAATAGAGGATTATGGTCATTAAAAGCTTTAATGAACCACCGTAGCACAAAATGAGTGAAGGAAAAGTAGCTGGTTGTGACAGTAAATATTACACACTAAACCTTCAAAGGCTGCCTGTTGTGTCTACATTTATTTGTAATTAATGATTTACATTTCAGTTAAGTTGAAGCTGACATTAACAGTAGCACAGTAACTTGGAAGAGTTTAGAGGTGGTTTGTGGTTGACATATAGTCTGTGCATGACATGATTAAATGACTTGTCCAGTTGTCTGACAGCAAATACAGAGGTACACATTAAAACAGCTTTATAGTGAATTCATCTGTATTAAAGTATTACATTATTGTTTGTCTTGAGCTTTATCTTTTATTCTTACACTTTTTTATTAATCAGTCAAACTGATCTTGAGGTTTCTCTCATCCTTTCATACATGCAGGTGAAAATTATATGTGTTATATTTGAATTACAAATTCATCAAGCTAAATGAGTTTTTTCAACATTGGAAAAAAAAAAAAAGAAAAAAATCCTCTTGGAATCCTGATTTGCATTTTTTCACTATTTTTTAATCATCCCTCACCAACTTCCTTTCGTTTAGTAGATGTCATGGAGTGCAAACAAGTAAGACTTGTGTTCCTATTTAATGCAAAGTCAGCTTCATGGTAAGTAACCTTAAAATCACTGATTAATGTAGGTGTTCACCCTAATTATCACACAGGGAGAGGTAATGAGATTCAGAGTTGCACTAAAGTACTGAACTAAACCCTGGGCTGAATATGTTTTCAAGAGTCTGTGGAAAGTATTTTCGAATTTGGCTTAACTGTGGATGCTTTATTAATTTCAGATGAGCCATGTGTTGCCTCTACTTTCAAATGTAAATGTGCATAATTATATGTATACATAAGAGAAGTAAAAAGCATATGACTTGGACACCTGAGACTAGAATTTACATCCTAGGTTCTGTATGTTATTATGACTTATTGTACTGCAAATAGAGCAATTAAGGGTTTCATAAAACTATTTAACATAAAAACACAGGCCCTCTTGTGCTTTGAGTCACATCTTCAATATTTAATGAAAATCACAACCATTTTCCTCCTTAAATTCTTTGAATCAGACATTACAATACTGTTTATTCCCTAAAGTTACATTGAACTTTTGCACGTCTGTTTTGCAGGACATTTTCTTGTTTTATGTGCACAACACACACATCAGCCATGGTTTTATTCTAGATATTCGTTGGTCTCTCTGCCTCATCTGATTCTACTGAATGTAAAAGGTCAGTATCACCTTAATGGAATTTCTTCAGATTTGGCACAAACATCCACAACTTGGCGATAACTCAAAAATTCATTCATTCATTCATTTTCTGAACCCACTTTATCCTCACTAGGGTCACAGGGGTCGCAGGAGCCTATCCCAGCTACTTCTGGGCGAGATAACTCAAAAATCCATGAGTTAATTTTATGAAAATGTCATATAAATGTGTAATAGGATAAAATGAAGTGATGAGATTTTCTATCCAAATTGTCAAAGGTTAACTTTACTGCAAAAACATTTTTTCTACCCTCTGTTCCACACCATATTTGTCAGTTAAAATAGCTCTAAGTGAAGACAGCATGTTTCTCCCTGGAAATTATTCAGTGGAATATGGGGCCAGCTCATATTTGGCTGTTACAAAATGTGAAGATTCAACTATTCATTTTCTTTTCTTCTTTTGGCAAAAAGAAAATACATTAGCATGAATCTCTGGGATGATTTTGACCACGTTAACACTAGTCGTGGGAACATATTTTCGAGCATTTAAAAATAAACACACCTGCTTATGAGGCATTCAGTCCTGTCACGAATGGTTCTACTCACCGACCCAAGCCGGCTATTCCCAGACAGTTAAGGAACAATTAACTCATTTAAAGTCTGCAGGAGGTTTCTATCCTTCCTGAGCCTTAGGACACCTGTGTTACAGTTTGACTGGTGTTTCACTACAAATTCAAGACCTGTCACTATCTCACAACTTAACTATGAGCATGTGCTGTCAACTCCTTATTTATAATGCGCTCTGTTTTATCCTGCAACTTCCATTTCACCAATAATAATAATAAATAATCCCAATAATAGTACTTTATCTGTTCTTCACTACATACTTTACATTAAACTAGCGCATTGACCTGTGTGGATCCACAGAGTCTAGCTGTGGTCGTTTTTATGCTGTTGTGTATTCGTGCATGCTGTCCCGCATTTGTCCAGCAGTCACCGTCAAAGCCTTCTGGCCATAGCAAGATGATTGTAAGGTTATTGTATTCCAAAATTACTAACATTTATTCATTCACTCATTCATTACCTGAACCCACTTTATCCTCACGGGGGTCACGGGGGTCACTGGAGCCTATCCCAGCTGCTTATGGGTGAAGGCAGGGTATGCCCTGGACATGTCACCAGGTCATCGCAGGGCTGACATATAGAGACAACCAACCAATCACTCTCACATTCACACCTATGGGCAATTTAGATTAAGTGATTAACCTATCAGTGCATGTTTCTGGATGGTGGGAGGAAGCTGGAGTACCTGGACAGAACCCATGCAGACACGAGAAAACCATGCAAACTCCACACAAAAAGGTCCCACCCCTAAACCCAAAATTACTAACTTCTAAAATACTGGTTTTCACTAGTCTCTTTCTTGACCAAAAATACATAGGTATGACAAACTGCAGCTGCCTGCTCTTTCCGGATTTTGTGTGAATCCCCAGACAAGGCCACTTTCAGTGTTAATATTAATTTTGAACAGTTTCTGACTGCATATTGCACATTTAACAGATTTAGTAAATGCAAAGTTAAGTAAATGCAATAGCAAAATGCAATCTTAAAATGTCAAAAGGTAGTGTGACAGACAATTAAACAAATAATAATAAATAAATAGGACTCTTACAGTATATCAGTGCATGACTAGAGTAAAGGTGTAGCTCAGGGGTGTCAAACATACGGCCTGTGGGCCAAAACCAGCCCACTAAAGGGTCCAATCCAGCCTGTGGAATATATTTGCAAAATATAAATATTAACAGTGAAGTGTGTCAAACTTATTTTACTTCAGGAGCCACATACAGACCAATTTGATCTCAAGTGGGTCAGACCAGTAAAATAATAGTAATAACCTACAAACCTCCAATGTTTTGTGCCTTTGTAGATCCACTGTGTTCTGTTGTAATGCACATGTATAAATTATAATTTGAGGTATAATATTGTTAAAATTGCACTTTGCACAAATTTTAGGTTGTTCATAGTTGTTCATGTTATTTACATTTTTTAAAGGATAGATAGATGTAGATAGATGTAAACAACTAAACATTTTCATCATGTAATTTTTTTTTTTTTTGTGCTTAAACAAAAAGAAAATTTTTGAGTTGTCAATATTTGTTATTACTTTTACTGGGATCAAATTAGGCTTTACATGGCCCCTGAACTAAAATGAGTTTGACACCCTTTGACACCTATGTTCAGTCTGTCTGTCAGTGCGAACAATGGACAGTGGGGATGGAACATGTTACAGATTCTAAAACACCTTAAAGGCAAATTTGTGAAATGTGATATTGCTGGAGAAAGAGCATACAGCTGTTTTCTTTTCCTTCAATATATCTTCTCCTTCTGGATTACCTCATCTTTCAGTGTTAATATTAATAATAATACACTGTCATACTGCCTATTTAATGTATTAAATAGGCAGTGTGACCAGGCTTAAAAAAAAACGTAATATCCTAGCCAAATATTTGTGTCTTTAAACAGCCATATGCCTTTCCCCCACATGTGCATCACATGGTTTCCATAATGAAAAGCTTCTGAGTTGTCCTCATTAATCTGAGCCAATATCACCTTTTCAGATCCTTGTTGACATGACAAAGCCAAGTGATAAGTGAAGAGATCTGGTCATCAGAACAAAACCTCAACGGGGGAACAATCAGTAGAGCTGCATTTTGGTCAAAACACACGTTTGTTGTTTCCTGCCCAGCTGCTGTTCCCCTGCGAGGATTCATTGGCAAAGAAACAAAAGAGCATTCTCAGGTGCTTTTGCTCTTGTTAGTGGTTAATGATTAAAGGTCCTAATAATAGACAATTACCAAAAAATGTGACTAAATAACTTAAGGCACATGTGAAGTGCATGTGTCACAATAAAGAGAAGACAGGAGCTGACTGAACAGTGTTTATTCACTCAGTATATCATGAAGCTTATTCTTTTCAGGACAGGTGAACAATAGTGGGAAGAGAAGAGTGAATATTTGGTTTGTTTTTGAGGATTGTTTGGTTTTTTCAACAAAAGGTCAAACGGTATTCCACAGCAGTAACCACACAGACAAAAATATTTGGTTTGCAGAGAATGGGAAGACACAAAGGCGATGACTCCAAACTCTGAGCTTCTATCCTCAAGGTGGTTTTTGGTATCTGTTGATCGGACTCCCTGCCTGAGGATGGAAAAATAAAGCATGAGTGAAGATGACTAAAGACAATAAACACTATGTGCAAGAGGGGAAATAAGGAGAAAATGCTGTCTATTCCAAAACTGGGATACATTTGGAGATGAAGACATAGACTTTTCTTGTGCATAGATATTTATGTGGTTTTTAAAATACTCAACTCTTCTCTGATGGTTTTTTCCTTACATACGTGCAGTCGCAGAAAAAATTATTAGACCATCAAAAGTCATCAAAAACAATCAAGTACTAACTCCTGTGTGTATCATGTGACTAGAACAGACAGAAAAGAAAACATGGAATGAATAAAAGCACTGTTTTTGTCAGTGCAATGACATAGATAGTGATGGAAGAACTGAAGTGGTTTAGTTATTATCAAGAAAACATGGAAAATAGATAGATATCAGCTCTGAAATGAAACTACTATGAGCTATTTTGGTTGGTATCATAGTTGTCCAAACAAATGGACCAGACATTAAAATGAACAAGAAACTGAAGAAAACAAGGGTGGTCTAATAATTTTTTCCACGACTTTACACTTCACACTACTTACAGAACACCACCAAACTTAGAGGAAAAAAAATAACACTTAGTATTCTCCTCTCACTTTTTAATGATTCATACTTTCTGAATACACGGAAAGAAGTTCAAACATCTGAATAATCTAAACCATTCAACTCTGCACTTTTTCCCATAAAACATCTTATTCTTCCAGACAAAGACGACATCTGTGAGATTATTATAACACTCCTAAAGCCTCACCGCACTGCTGAGTAATACATGAAAGTAATATTTTGATCTTTCCCTTAAGGTAAGGTCACACATCGGGCAAACTGATCCACTGTTAGTAGTTAATGACATACGTTACATTTAGTATTTGAATGTGTAGTGGGTCCTTATTTCCATATAAACTGATTACATTACCTGCATCATTGAAAGTGTTCAATTTATAGCCTTGATGCATACAAATCTTTTGACCTATACATAATTAAAACATTCGTATTATAAAAGCCAGGTGACCTCTGTGTGCGTGTATGTGTGTCTGCTTTATAACTGAAAAACTGGACAGATCTAGCCTTTGCCTTTTGCTGTACTTATTTATTTTTGGTCAAGGATCAGACAGGTGAAAACAGCTTATTAATGCGACCAATACTTTTGGAGTTATTCGTTGTTTTTAAAATTACAATGGGCTTACAGGACGAGTCCATTCACAGCCGCAAACGGGGGACTGGATCAGCGGAACCCTGGGACACGTCGTGAAAACTGGGTCTGGCTGTGGTCACACACTTACAAGGTTGGCAAGGTTCCACAACGTTGGTCCCCAGTGAGACCCGGCTTGTTAATGTTCCCCTTATCAACTCTACTGCATCTAGAACCCGTGGATTCCCGCGGCTCAACACGCTAGTTACTTGTCTATCATAATAATTTTTTTGTGTATGGAATATATAAAAAAAGACAGAAGATATAAAAGCAGGTCTAAAGGAATATTTTGTGTGAACTGATGAAGGTATCAGCCTGTGTTTTTCTGACTTACGGGGTACCACAGGGGTCAGTACTTGGACTTTGAGAACAATGTGCGTTTTATCATTGTTTTGCAGATGACACACCGCTCTGCTTATCTGTTAAGCACCGTGACCTATTACTACCCTCCCCAATTGACTGGCTGAGATTATCAATTGCACGTCTCAGAAACGTCTTCATATAAAAAACAGAAGTTCTGCTTTTCGTCCTAGATCAGGTTTCCATCAGCATCCACCCAAACCTCAGCCCACTATTCCAAAAACCTCGGCGTCATTTTTGACTGCAAACTGAAATTTGATAAGCATACCAATACAGTCACTGGATGGCGTCATTTTCATAGAAGAAATATAGCAAAAATACGCCCTCTGCTGACTTTCCAGCAGCTGGAAACAGTTATCCATGCCTTCGTGTCCTCCTGCTGAGACTATTGCAACGCCCTTTAATCCTGTCTAAGTCTAGATGCTGTCAACCGGTTACAGTTAGTCTAAAACTCTGCAGTAGGATTACTCAGCAAGGCCTCATATGGCTCTCATATCACCCCAGTCCTGATGTCAGAGCATTGGCTTCCTCAAATCTAAATCCTCCTCTTTATTTACAAGCCCTAAGATAATTTTGCTCCGGCGTATATTAGAGAACTGCTAACACCTTACACCCCTGCCGAGCCCTTCTGGTCCTCTGAGCAAGATCTGCTAGTTGTACCTCCACCAACACTGAGATCACGAGGAAACTGTGCGTTCACTGTCCTCAGTCCCAGGCTTTGGGTAATCCCCCCTGGGAGTCAGGACAGCAAACATGAGCACCACATGGCCAAATTTAAGGGACCAGTTCAACTTAGAGTTCAAGAAAGGCAACGGCTTAATTATAGAGCTTTGTTTGCCCAAAAATGTGACAATAGCCACTTAGAGAACGTCAAGCTGATGTTAGTTCACATTGTATTGGCAGCATATTTTTCTTTTTCTCTGTGTAAACCTGGTTTTCTGGCAAATGTTAGCCTCTGAGCCTCACTTATCAAGCTCCATCCTCATGAGGACATTAGCATTCTGATTCAGTTCATTTATTTGGTCTCTGCTATGACAGAGATTGTGCTTTGTAATAATGTAAGTGATAGGCATTGGCATTTTAACACAACTGAAACAAACAAAGAAGCTTTTCACTTAGTCACCACAATAGCAGCTGTTCTAATTTCGTATCTTTGACACCTCTAGACATCTCTGTACATCTCCGGTGTTGTGTCTTCATAGAATTGGCCAACAAATTTTAAGCAAACTGTCACAAAAAAAGAAAAAAGAAAATGCAGACAACTTACACAGACTGGTAGGTATAGTCTATGTTATGCATAACATAAACAACAACAAAAAAGAAGTAACGCTTTCTATGTCTCTTTTGCATCTAAAATTAGTCCCATTGATGTTTTTTTTCTTTCTGGATATAAGCAAAGACCAATTTCAGTTCATCATCAGTCCACTTGTATCTGTTCACGCTTTATATTAATATATGGGAAGACACAGTTAAAATGTAAATGTATGCGCAATTAATTTAATTTACTTATTTGTTCTCATTACTTATTATATACTCTGAGCCATTCTTAAAGCAAGTAATTGTAAAAACTTGACGTGTTTTACCGAATTTTGTCATTTCCATAATCCATTACGAATGCAATACTTGTAAATGTGCATAAACTATCTTATGGAAACACAACTAGTGTGACTTTTTATCAATTTAGCTCCTAACTCTGATGCACATAGTACATCTACAGATTGTGTATCTGAGGTTTTCTATAAATCATGTCGGAGCTGGTTATGTGGTTTATCACGGCTGTTTCCTTTATGTCTCCAGCGGTCCCTGTTCCTCCAGCTAAATTTCCTCCTTCTCTCAGCTCTGCAGGGATTGAAAAAAAAAAAAAAAAAAAAGCCCTCTGCATCATCTGCACTCAATCAGAATAATTATCCCAAGAAATGCACTGCAGAGCCCGTGAGAGGTGAGGGGAATGAAGCACAGAGGCTATTGGCAATCACCTCCCTCCAGTCATTATTAGTCATCTCTGTGCTGCTTTGGAAGAGCACCCGGACGGCTTGGGAGGAAGCCATGTGCAGCCAGCAGACATACAGAGAAAAGGCCTGATGTGACTCCGGTGCCCAAAAAGTATCAGCGATCTCTGAAGGTTCTGGCAGCACAACAGCTCCTCTGGGGACTGGCAGCCATCCGCACACGAGCATCGGCCTTATGTTCTGTCTGTCAAGCTTCCTCTTAGCCGTAGATCTTTAAGCACTAAACTTGTCACTCTGAAGATGCGGGGGGGGGGGTTTAAGAGAATCCCTCAGCGACCAACAAACACCTTTTTGGTTTCTTTAGTCTAAAAATCCTCCAAGACGACGAAGTGTTCGAGTGTCAGGACTTGTGAAACGCTTCCTGATGCAGCTCTTTGTGGAACATTGTGGGGTTCCTGTTTGATTGCGAAAAATGGCTTTGCAATCAAAAGTTCCTCAAAGGCTTCAAAGTTTGTAAAGCATGCAGACAGACAGAAAAAATAAAACACTGATTAGACTCCAGTGCCCATGAAGTATCAGTTTTATGAATGTCCTGGCAGCCGCGCAAGTCCACAGGGGACTGGCAACCATCCTCAGATGAATATCTGGGTTCTGAATTTCTATTTCACCCCTGAGATTTAGCCTTGTGTCTGATCCAAAGAGTTAAAATGCTGAACAGGTCGGCCTAAAGGTAAATCACATGTCCTTTAAAACATACAGATAGATCAATTGCTGGACTTTTTCAATATAAAACAGAGACGTAGTGAGCGCCATGGTGGTCTTTAGGTGATATGCCAATGTCTTTCATCTGCACTTGGTCATTCATTTTCCTAATGTATGGAGCTGTGTGTTGTAAAATGCACAGCAGACGGATAAGAAAAAAAAAAGTCACTGAGGAGTGTTCAGTGCCCATGAATTACCCCTTCTGGCACCCCAACAGGCCTTCTGTGTACTGGCAGCTGTGCCCAGATGAATATTAGGGCTGTGTTTTGGATTTCAAATGTTCTCCCCTGAGATCTCTGGTTTTCTCTAAAAAGATTCATCCCAGCCCATCACTCTTGAGGTTAAAAAAAAAATCTAAAAGTACTTTAGCCAACTAGCACATTTGGGTCCCAAATATTCCCAAAGAAAGCTTTTATGTTCTTTCAACAGTTTTCAAACAAGTCATTTTCATGTTCGGTACAAAATTAATTAATACTGCAATGTTCCAACTCAAGGAGCAGCCAGGTCACCAAAATAAAATGTCGCCATTGTACATTTCTGCAAACCAAGATATATATAATGGCAAAACAATTTGTCATTGAAGGATCTACTGCTTTTTTGCCTTTCTTCAAGTAGGTTGGCATAGATGGTGCATTTAGAAAAACCTGGACTTTGACACAAAATGGAGTTAGCATCCCAACTCCAATAAATTTTCAAATTTAGGCAATGAAAGTGCTTTGGTTTAGGAAAAGGCTGCGGTTTGGTTTATGTATTAATAAATATGGTGTCACTTTTTCGTCACCTCTCTGTGGATTTTTTTCTATTAATCCCAGTCTGGGTATCTTTCCCAAAATGTAACCAAGTACTGCCAGCGCCTAAATCTATCCAGCAAAAGTTTAATAATATGGCTTCTGTTTCTTAAAGGCTGTTATTTGGCACCATGGGCACTCACGCTGAGATAACAGTTATATAAAAGTACCTAGAAATGTTGATATGAAACACATTTTGGTTCGGAAACACTGAGATCATATGCAAAAATGTGCAGACACTTATCAAGAAAATAGGTTGCAAAAAGTCTTGAGGAAAGGTAATACTGACATTCTGACAGACTGACATCAGGAAAGCAGCGCTGCTAAGAACAGCGAGGGTGAATCATTGTACAGAGTTGGATGTTGGGAAAAAGGAACTGTGAGAACTCTAACGTTCAGTAGAGCTGGAGGGGACTCATCGACATATTATCAGAACTGGATTTGCAGGTGCGAGGCCTCCTTGGACAACAGTGTGAGCCAAAAGAAGTGGTCTGGGTCCAGAACTGAACCACGATTCACTTCATTTACAGTGTAAAACACCGTGGATGGTTCAGACGTTGGGACCAATTACAGGAAGTTACACAAAGTTATCATCGCCAGTAAACAAAAGAAGAAAAATGAAAGGAAGATGGAAGAAGTTAGAAAAGACAGTTCAAAAACAAGATGATCCACCAAAGAGTCATTTCCTGTTTCCGTGTCAAATCCCCACTACCCTGCCCAGTTAGAGACAAGTGGAAGAGTCTGTCATTCCATTTAACCCATCAAGACCCGGTGCTACTTTTGTGTCAGTTCCCAAATGAATTTTCCTCTAGATTTATTTATCCTTTCTTAAATGATGTATCACCATTTATTATAACGAAACAGATTTACTATATACATTTACTATATATATATATATATATATATATATGAAACTTTTTTTGCAGACATTCCACTC
>JAPQRP010000002.1:14071331-14082556 GCA_037367295.1 Apogon hyalosoma
TAGTTGGACCAGGCATTAAAATGAACAAGAAACTGAAGAAAACAAGGGTGGTCTAATAATTTTTTCCGCGACTGTATTTATCAGTTATTGTCCAAGGAAAACTCACCTTCAGCTACTGATTTTTACATTCTGGCAAAAACAGACAGGCGTCTCCTCTATGGGAAAATCCATCATTGTGACCACTAATATATATATAAAACACACTGAGGAAAAGGCCCATCTGAACCAGTTTCCTTCTCTTTAAAAGAATTACCTCTGTGCTATAAACACACCTCTTAAACCCATAAAGAGTAAAGAGACAGTATTTCTTTTTCTTTTCTATTTTTAAAGCAGTCATAAAAGCAATGGTAAAAATGGTTAAGAGAAGAGTCATTTGAGGTGCTTTCAGACTCCAGATGACTTGGATTGATTGAAACCAAAATAATCTTTCTTATTTTGCTGTGTTTTTACAGGTGGTTGTTACACAGATCTACCAATTCATCGGGGCTTCTGGACTATTTACTTTGTCACAGGTAAGCAAATTACATTCTTTATCATGACTATTCCAAGGTTTTTAATAAGAAGAATTTTAGGGCGAAGTATTAAAGCATAAATATTTTAGCGCTCTGTTAATGTTAAGATTTCTTTCATCTTGTCACTTGTGGGCGGCTGAATCCCTGATACAGTGTGATAACATATTCAGACCATAATCCAGCTCTGCGAAGTCTCCACAGGGATTCAGAAGTCAGCAGATTGAGACACAGAGGACGACTGTGTTTTTGCTGACTTTAAATCTCATGTTCAAGCTCGGTGTTTTTATTTAGTCTTGAGACAACACTGTGAGATGGGGTTCTTCTCTGTGGGTTTGCAGAGCAGCTGGTGACAGCCTCAGTTTACTGGAGATGGTAATCGAACGTTTTTATTCATTTGAATGTTTCTTTTTTGAGTCTGTGAACTGATCTGGATTAAAGTTCATTTTTTCAGTATTTTTCTTGGTTGTAATAGTTGTGAGCAGTACAACATGGCTATAAAAGAGTTACTGCCGGTGGGTCATTTTGGCAATGAACAAAACAGATTTTTTGAGCATGTTCACTCCAGAATCAGATTTGTTCACAAAATTGGCCATTTAACCCTTTATTGGGCAAGTGACTATTTTTGGTAATTTCCATATGCATTACAAGACAGTGACAGTAACAGCTACAGTGAGGAAAGTGAAGCAACAATCTCAGGTCCAATGTGGTCTACAGGGTCTGTAAGGTCCACCTCTGCATGACCTGCTTTGTTAGGTACCATGAAGTAATGGTACTAACAGGGCGTAAAATTAACACCCGCCAAGCGCCAATGGAGGGTAAAAAATTAGTTTGGCGTGTAAAACAAAAACACACACCCGCCAGTCACCTTGAAATGAACTATAACCTAATAAAAATAGCAATAATCTAATTTGATCTGTACACAACTGTATTCTTTAAGTGATGCTTAGGTTGGATTTTCTTAATAAAAACATATGGTAATTATTTTAAGTCAAATGAGGCTTGATTTTTTTTATTTTGCCAGTGAAAAATATTTTTGGCCAGTAATTTTTTGGAGGTCACTAGCCGATGTCAGAATTTTACGCCCTGGGTACGAATGTAAGTAATGATCGTGCGTATGTTCACAGGTGTCTGGATCAGCACTTATGTTGGTCTAAAGTTCTAAAAATGTTGGTTCTAATGTTCTAAAATATACATAGCACCATTAAAAACACACAGGTCAGAATAGTATGTACATTTATAGATATATTAAATTAACTGCTTTGGGGTTCCCTTCATGTTAAAGAGGGAAGCATTGGTCATTAGAAGAATGAATTGTGGACACATTATGATCAACTGAACATGTTTATTCAGTCATTGAATGCAGATACTCAGAAACTGAAAGTGTCATCATTCAATATCGCTGTGTCCACCTCTGGCTCCAAACACACAGTGCAGCGACGACGCATGGAACTAAGTCTGATGATCCTGTCCTGAGGATCCGATCACTCAGACGACTGATTGGACTGCGATGACAGCGCAGACGGCCAGTGACTTCACCACGGCTCAGACCTGCGCGGAACATGCCAATGGCACGTTCTCTCTGTTGTATCGTAAGTCGTGGCATTTTGAGCTGGAAAAAAACATTTGGGCGTTTTCTTTTCTGCCTTTATATCGGCTACTGACCACACCTAAAGTTACCAGTGAGGTGTAACTGTACAAGAGGTTCGACTCAATGTCCGACATTATGGGATTAGCCCAAACGCTGACATCGTGCGCTTCGGAAATGAAAAAAAAATACATCTGTTAACTGTGTTACTCATCTCGTGAGGAACATCTACAAAATAGGCATCTGAGCAAATCATTTTCTGGAAATTACAACACATGTTTGGACTGTGTATTTTTAATGACACTAAGTATACGTCTTCCTTTCATGTATTTTTCTTGCATTTTTTATACGTACTTTTTGGATATTTCATTTATTTATTTATTCATGCCACTTATGGGCAAAGAACCAAATATGTCAACTTTATTAACCTTGATTTTCTACAAAACAATAAAAATAAAATTCACAAACGTAATAAAGTCTTGTTATGTCCTCCACTAAGGTTGAAATTTTGAATTTCAGAGTATTTTTATGAGTGCCCTATAAAGGATTAATGGGACATACAGCCACTTGGACAAACATGGCTATGACCTCAAGTGTTTATAACTGTATTACACTTCAGTCATACTCCTGAATGAATCCCTAAATGGCCTCACGTTCACATCTTTCCACTCTTATTTTATAAGTTGTGTTTCGTCTTGGAAGTCTGTTAAAACAGGTGTGGGTGTTTACGTTCTTGTGCCTCTGTAAGTGTAACCACATGATGAATTAGGCCACTGATTATCATGTGTTAACTCCCTGCTACATTAGTGGTTACTTTGGAGAACAGAATGGCCTAAAGCGCAAACGAACTTAGAAATGAACAAGTCGTTTCAGGAAGCAATTCACTTCAGTTCGTTCACCCTAAAGATTTGTTGTTCTGGGGAAATTGTTAGTGACACAACAATGAAACATTTGTGCTGCAGCTGAACTGAGCTCAAAAGTTCAGATGGAATAGTACGACCAAAACATAGTTGAGTATTATTTTCAACCTGCGGTGATCCATCCCATTTTCCACAAACAGACATTAACCCATAAAGACCCAAACATCCACCGTGGACCCGAACCATTTACTGATGTAAGATGTTCAATAGCTTCTGATCCACTAATCCTATCAATCCATGTAAATAATCGGTGTAAAATGCAGTTTATCAATTTTTCATGGTCATCAGACATGACCCATTTGGACATTCAGAGGCTCCATAGTTACCGTGGAAGCACCCTCATCTTCTACAGCATTGATTCACCAGTAAAACCCATGGAGTTGGATCAATGACAGTGGATGGAGACACTGGGTTTTTGTTCAGTTATTAATATCTTTACTGAAAATGTCACTTTTTCTTCAGTTTTCTCTTTTTCTAATATAAAAACCCTCAAATTTAATTTAAGCTTTTATGAACATCTACATGATCAGTGAATTAAATATAGAAAAATACACGATTTCCACTGAAAAACGCAAAATGAAGAAGAAAACATTACAATAAATAGTAATAAATGAAAGGTTAAATATCCTCCTGAGACCCAGGAAAGTGAAAATTTTTAGCTTTTTTACATTAAACAATTGTCTTGATTGGAAACTGCATAGTGAAACATACATTTTTACATTATTTTTATTTATTTTGTAATGGAATGTCCTTTGCAATGGACAGCATTTTTAAGTAAAATTGTCCTTACAGAGGACAAAAATGCATTGCTGGGTCTCAGGAGGATATAGAAGAAAAAGTCATTTGGGAGCTGCCACAAAAGTAGCGTTGGGTTAAGTTCAAAATGTTAAGAGGACGATTCACAAAACTGTGGCAACAGTAAAAACAGTCTTTGAGACTTGATTTTGTATGAGCCGTTATTTGTTTATTCATTCATTCATTTATTTGTATTTTAGTTTTAGTCTCGTTAGTTGTTCGTTCTGTCTGACTGACCGTCTTTATATAATGACTCATCCCAGATTACTGTTTACCTGTGCAGCTCATCCTGGAGGCTGCCTGTCAGTGCAGCTCTGCGCTGGGACTCAGCATGCAGCTCCGCCTGGAGGCTCTCCTCCACAGCAGCTCTGTGCTGGGCCTCAACATGCATCTCCTCCACAAGGCCCTGTAGCCTCACCTCAGAGCTCTGTAGACACAGCACCTCTGAGCCCACCTGTCGAAGAAGCTCTGCATCTCGGAAGCTTTCCTCTGCCAGGAGGACCATACGCTGCTGCAGTAAGTGCACCAAGTCCTGCAGCAGACAGACATGGAAATGCACCACAAATTTACAGTAGTTCCTCACTTTTGAAGACATGCTATTTGCCAGGTAAAGTTCTACATGTTTGATAGGTTCGTGAGTTTAATACTTATTGCATGCTTATAGTGCTTCAACCATCTGTTTATAGAACATATATAGTTTTAGAATGTATTTTCTGGTGCAATTACTGAAACTCATCAAAGGTTTAGATTAAATTTGCATATTTAATTGAACATTTTTGCACATTTGCAAGTGTATGAACAATACATTCCATAGAGATTAAGTTGTTGATATTAATCTGGTATCCAAGGACTGCAAGCAGTAGTTTTTTGCTCTTTAAGTAAATGCATGTCACATCAAATACACTTGAAGGTCAAAGAATTCTGGGCAAGTTCAAACCTGACAGTATAATAAATCTATGTGAGAGGAAAATGTGTGGTGAGTCATACGCAGTAAATCTTTAATGAATACCAAAAGGTTTCTTGAAAAGCTACTCATTCACATTGGTTGAAGTGAAAAGACGATATAAAAGTACCAATACAAAAAAGTGAATATTACAGGTAGAAGTCTTATCAGTAAAGAAATATTTTCAGCAAAATGCAGTTTTTCAGTTCCTCTGACTGATACATTATTACTTATGACATTATTAGATTATAATAACGAAGCATTAGTGTGAGGCATCAGCTACTTTGACCTTAATATCCAGGTATTTGTTTTCATGTTGTATTTGCATTATAAAAGCTTGTTATTTTATCCATTGTGTAAAATCTTCATCCAAAACATAACACATAACTTAATCTGTGAGACACATATTATGGAATAAGAGTTATTTGAGATGATGTAGAATAACTACACAATAAAAAATACTAACAACCTCAAATTCGTACTTACTTCAGTGTGAAGTTACTTTCTTCCACTTCATTTGTTACTGTTCAGCTACAACATGGGAATAGCTAAAACCTATTATTTTAGGAGCATTAAAGATGCTGATTTGGCTAATGAAAACATCTAAAATTGCACCATGAGCTGATCTGAGGTTTGGGTCTGAAAAAGTACCATAAGCATTTGCAAGATGCTTAATGGAACAAGACAAAGAAAATAAAAGTGCGTTTCTGCGACACGCTCATGCTGTTTTCTCCATTTTTCTTTGTTTTTAATTAGAAAGTGATGATGTGAGCCTCTTAAATCTGCAAAGATGTCTGAAAACATACCTGTGTAACCTGTAACAAGCAGCCAAAAAGGTTGGTAACAGCTGCCAAAAGCTTTTCATTTACAGTATGTTAACACTGGCACTTACTGGTAGCCTAATTACAGTGCAATTACAGTAATTTCAGCAGAGGTGGCCCTCTGGAATGGTCACGGTTTCATGGATTCAAATTATGGGATTTCAATGAGGTTAAACACTAGAAGGTTAAATGACACAAATTAAAAGAAATCACTGAATCAGGCAGAAACTGGCCTTCAGGTATGTTTATCCAAACAAGAATCAAATTGCCAAACCAACATTTGAGGCACAAATAGAGCTGAACGCTGTTTTGGAAATCACATTTTGGTGAAAGAACTATGAAAGGATAATAGACCTGCAAATCGACTGGTGCTTTTTGGCCTCTTTTAGGTTGTAGTTTTGGTTTTATGGCACATTTACTGAAAGGTCCTGTCTCAGCATTTGCATTAACCATGTTGAGGTAGAAACAGGAGGCAGCTTTCAGCAGACAAGCTTTTATCCACCCAGTGAAATACCTGTTCAATTCAGCGAAACAATATGAGCTGAAGTCACAGCGGAAGTCTTAAACATACATGTACTGAGACCAAACACTAATACATTCTTTTACTGCAGCTTTATACATGTACTCCACTACATCTCAGAGGAAAGTAATTTATGTTTTTAATTTATTAGGATAAACTTCTTAACCCTTAAAGACCCAAACAGCCACCGGTGACACAAACCACCCACAGAGAAACTGTTTAATACCTGTTGATCCACTAATCCTATCAATCCATTTAAATAATTGGTGAAAAATACAGTTTGTCATTTTTTCATGGTCATCAGATATGATCCATTTGGACGTTCAGAGGCCCCGTAGTTACCGTGGAAACACCATCATCTTCTACAACATTGATTCACCAGTAAAACCCATGGAGTTTGATAAATGATGGTGGATGGACATACTTGTTTTAACATTCAGTTAGCAATACCTTTGCATAAAAAATAGCTTTTTCTTCATTTTTCTCTGTTTGGATATAATTAACTTTGAATTTACTCTGAGTTTTCATGAACATCTACATGATCTGTGGATTAAATACAGGAAAATACACGATTTACACCAAAAAAGGCAAAATACAGAGGATAATATTATTAAAAAATGAATAAATAAATTGGTGATACATCAGTTAAGGAAGGTAAAAATAGAGAAAAATTCATTCGGCAACACAGAAGTAGCACTGGGTCTTTAAGAGTTAAGAAGCACCAACTACAATGGAAAGACGAACAAAAGTAAAAGAAACAAAAAGAAATCAAGTAAAATCCAACAAACAAAGCTAAATATTGTAGTTAATACACCAGTGCGTTTGTCTTTTATCAGATTGCAGTTTTCTATCCCCTCTTTTGAAATGTCATATCTCCAGATGTATTGATGTTTATTGTTTTTGATAAACTGAAGGATTAACTCGAGCAAATTTAACATATACATTAATGCAGCACTAAAATTAAAATTATTTTATATATATAAAACAGTATTAAAATTAATACTGTTTTATATATATAAAACAGTAAAACGCTGACCATTTGGCAGCACTTTGACTTTTCATACTAGTACATTCTGCTGAAAATACTTAGACTTTTACTGAGGTACAGATTTGAATGCAGTATTTTTACTTGTAGGGGAGTATTTTTATAGTGTAGTGCAGTATTACAGTAGTACTTTTGCTTTCATAAAGGATCTAAGCACTGGTCATACTGGTCACACTGGTCAGGACAGTTAATACTGGAGTGCTTTTGTCCCTTAGTGGCTGAACAATATAAAATACTTAAGTCTGAAGTACGCAGCGGTAGTAACTTGACTTTTTTCCTCATTTATTTTGTTGTTGAATGCCTGAGTTTTTCGCTGCTGTGTTTAGTTCCGCTGTGTTCACCTGCTGTTGGCGGAGTTGCCAGACGAGCTGGTCCTGTTTCATCCTGAGCTCCATGTTGACTTGCTCCTGGTGGAGGAGGCGGTTGGTCAGCGCCTCCAGGTCATTCTGCAGCCTCCTCTCTCTTTCTCTGGACACCAGAAAGTCCCTGTCGAGCACTGCTGCAGCCACATAAAGACCCCACGGCCAAAATCAGACCAAACCAGCACTGTTCACAATCACCGGTCAAACACAAGACTTTGTCTGCCATTTGGACCCGCTTTAACCCATAAAGACCCCCTGCTACTTTTTCAGCAGTTCCCAAATGAATTTTTCTCTCTATTTAACCTTTCTTAAGCAATTTATCACCATTTATTGTAATATTATCCTCTGTATTCTGCATTTCTTCAATAAAAATCAGGTATTTTCCAGTGTTTAATTCACTGATCATGTAGATGTTCATAAAAGCTCAGATTAAAGTTAATTGTCAGATTATCAGAACCGGAGAAAAATGAGGAAAATGCAACTTTTAACTGAATTTAGCAATAACTGAACATAAACCCAGTGTGTCCACCCACTGTCATTGATCAAACTCAATGTTGTAGAAGCTGACGGTGTTTCTACGGTAACTACAGAGCCTCTGAACGTCCACATAGGTCATATCTGATGACAATGAAAAGAAGACAAACTGCAATTTACACCAATTATTTACACGGATTGATAGGATTAGTGGATCAGAAGTTATTAAACATTTTAGTAGGTAGATGATTGTGTGGTTGTTTTGGGTCTTTATGGGATAAATATAGGAAAAGACCTAATTTACACTGAAAAAGGCAAAATACAGAGAATAATATCAAAATGAATCACTTTAAGGTTAAATAGAGAGAAGAATTCATTTGGGAATTACCACAAAAGTAGCACTTTACGGGTTAATAGAAAGTACTGTTTCTTTTAGTGCTGACAGCATCAAATACTAAATTGCAATACTATTGAAAACCGTAAAAGTCTAAATGTAGGGTTATGCGCCAGGTTTTGAGCGTTCCCAGCCCTCTCACCTCATTACTGTTCCCATGTCAAGAACGTCTCCAACGCTCTGTTCTCTGCTCTGAAACTGTCCTCATCTCTGCAGTAAAAATGTCACCTCGTCATCTAATTTAAACCTGCACAGCGTCACTTAGGACTGTTGCAATATCTGTTGGTCACCAGCAAAAAAAACAACTTAAAATGTCACCATTTAATGCGTTACTGTTTAATTTACTTTTTCTGTTTTTCTGACCTCTCCACTCTTCATCTCATGATGCCAACATCTGTTATTCTTTTGTAACTAAGTTTATTTACTCAAGTATTTTGCTTTAGTCCCCGTGACCCTAGTGAGGATAAAGCGGGTTCAGAAAATGGATGGATGGATGGATTTTGCTTAAGTACAGTTTTTGACAATACTTATACATATACCTCCACTATGTAACATAAAGTATTGATTTGTAAAGTTTAGTTTTTTTTATTACACAGCATGGAGATTAGGTACTTAATATTTTATCTGTTAATTTATCGTAAAAATATACATTAATTCTTGTCATTCAGGTCATCAGCACATTTTAGAAAAGGTTAGGAAAGAATCAATGACGGAATCGTGACGTTACATTACGACGCGTATTTGTGATTTGATTCAAAACCAGGAATAAAGATGGATTGACGACTGTTTGTATGACCACAAAAACCTGAGGAAAATCAGTGGTTTTAGGTTTGAAAACAATGTTCATCAAAAGAAAGACGGGAAGAGATCTGGATATTTCACCTTTGATGGTGTAGAACGGAATTCAAAGATTTTAAGGAATCTGGAGAGAAACTCCATGAAAGCTTATTTCCAGAAAACATTATTAAGACATAAAGTTTCTGTTCTTTTCAGGGTGATCAAAAACTTTTTATTACCCCGCCCCCCAAAGGACATCTTGATTGACCCGATCATGTGACCGCAAGGGGTATTGTTTTTGGTTCGGTTTGTTTCTTTGTTGGTTTAACACTCTAGCAGCAAAACTGTTGGTTGAATTCATACCAAATTTGGTTTATGTATTTCCAGTAACCCATAATAAATGTCATTACATTTTGGGAAAACTTGGTCAGTTACATTTTTTTATGTATCTTTTACATCTTTTTTTTCTTCTCCTGTTTACTTATAATGGGCGAGATTTCATATGTCTATAAAAGCATCAGTTTTGTTTCAAATTATTTCAAACTTGGCACATATATATATATATATATATATATATATATATATATTTATAGGAAATTGATATGCTGACATCGGCACAAGCATAGACATGATGACATCAGCTGGATCGATGACAAAATAAGCTACAATTACGTGCGAGGGGCGGGGTTTGTTGTGCCTGGAACCACTTGTTTTATTTGTTGAGTTTAGATACTGTACCTATTCTATGACATAGGTATACATAGAAAATGCTGGAAAGTTGTTGCATGTTATCCTATCGTTTTACAGTGATTCTAAATTATATTTCAGAGGGAAATATTGCACTTTTCACTGCAGTATTTTAGCACTAAATCATAGTTTGACTTTTTCAAGGCCATAGTCATTGAAAAAGTATAAATTTTGTTTTGAAGAATCTTTAAGCCCCACATATTTCTTTGTATTTTATTGAAAATCTATTCAAACTAATGCTGTGACACTTAGAAACACGTATTTTTTGTAAAGGCACAGACTTTTACAGTTTATATGCTTTTACTTCTGAAGAAATTTGTGAACTTTATCACCTACAGAAGCAGAGAGAAGCACTAAAAACATGAATGGCTTTATCTGCCGTGACACCCCACCTTCTATGCACAGTTGTATTTCCTTTGAACCGTTACTGATAGGATTCCTCTAAATGATAAACTCTTCAAGGTCAAAGTCTGTGCATGTCTTACCTTTGTCATGCGCCAGGCGGGTACATTTGGCCGTCAGATACTGGATCTGACTGAAATCTTCATCTCTGTGCGCTCGAAAAAACCTCCTCATGCTCACCGATGTGTGAACTGCACAAATTTGATCTGCCCTGTCTACGGTTTCCTCCAGTTTCTCGCGGTGATCAGGGCAAGCCGGGCGTGTCCCATACGGTCACATAGGACAGAATGTAAAACCACTGGGGCAATATTTAACTCTCTCCGTGCAGTTTATCAGGGAGAAGACGTACCTGGCGCGCAGCTGTGAAGGGCAAGTTTAAGCATTAATCCAAAGCTGCTGTTGTCATAACACGGAGGCGTAGGAGTTTATGTTCAGACCTGGTGTGTTTTGTTCCCATCCGGTATGCTGCTTGTAAAAACTGGAAAACAAGCACTTGTTTGGTGCACAAATTAAAGACTTGATCTGAATTTATATGTAGATATTGTTTGAAAAAAATGTTCCCTGAAGGCAGTGGGAGCTGTAGGAGGGATGGGCATGTCCAATCTAGTAGAATGATGCCTTTTACATCAGCAGCCTCAGGTTACCAGATTTATGATCGCAAAAGATAAGTGCTGGAGAAAAATGTCACTGATGTATAATATTTTGAACATTACTGCAACTGAGAAAGTGGAATTCAGCTCCTTTATTTGGGTAAAAGGACTAATACCACACTATGAAAATGCTCAAAGAGTCACGCAAAAAATTATTAGACCATCAGAAGTCATCAAAAACAGTGGTTATGCAATCGAGTACTAACTCCTGTGTGTATCATGTGACTAAAACAGACAGAAAAGAAAACACGGAATGAATCAAAGCACTGTTTTTGTCA
>JAPQRP010000002.1:14089624-14101489 GCA_037367295.1 Apogon hyalosoma
GATGATATTGGAGCTCTGTGGTACAAAGGAATTAGCATTACCAGGTTTTAAGGACTAAAATCAAGAGCCAATTCCAAATTATGAATCCAAATTTATAAAATCCTTTCCATTAATGCCAGTAAGAGACAACTAAAACAGAGAGAGAGAGATAGAAAACAAAAAACCCACCAAAGTAACACAAATAACAGTAACATCAAAGGTTCAGTGTCTATGATTTACTGAGGTTTAAGGGCTATGATTGTTGAAAAGAAATGTAATATTCATAATTATGTTTTCTATTCTGTATAATCACCTGAAATACAAATAGGTATTTTGTCTACTTTATAATGGGTTTTTAATGCAGACAACCTCCGTCAAATTTTGCACCACCTCCAAATATCAATGAGGGTCTTCAGGGAAAAAAAACATTTCTCTTCAGCTGCAGAATCACACCAACATGGTAGCACTGTAGTTTTTTTACCCAAAAGAAATCTGAATATGATTTTAATAGTATAAAATAGGACGGTTTTAAACTTTACTCTTATTGGAGCTAATATCATCTTAACTAAAAATCCCAGAATGCACCAAACACCATCATGATAGCATTGTCATGTTAGGAAGGTGAGAGGGAGGGCATTCAGTTGGTTGTAATCTGCGTGTCACCACAAGACACATTAAATATCATTAACCCTTTAAGTTTAGCAAGTGCAACTTTAATTCCAGTTCAATGAGTGAGACTGAAATACATCTATTAATAACATTTGATAAATGCTTATGGGCAGCAGTGTCTGGAAACAGAAGCTCAGCAAAGGTAACAGTGAGAAATAATGAGATGTGAGAACATGTTTATATGTGTCAGCACAAAATTTAAATCTCAAATTTAAATTCACTGAAAGCTAATCACAACGCTCTATGTCTCATGAATTTTTTTTTGAACGTTTGATGAGATGCCTGGAAATTGGAAAAGTTTTTAACAAAAACTTTAAAGGTGCAGTTTTCTGACCTTTATAATGCCAGAGCTCAAGACCATATTACTGTAGCTACATTAACTAATAACTAGAGAAACTTTTTCCAAGAAATGAAATCACTTTTTTTTTTAATTTAACAAAAGTTGTCGTTTTTTGTTGTTGCTCTTATTCACCTCACCCTCATTTCAACTAAAATGCAAACTTACTACACCAGCTCTTGCGAAGACAATGGGCAGACCAAAAGCTGAAATGACGATGCCCGTTGTAAGGAAGATGGCCAGCTCTTTGCAGGCGTTACTGGCCGAGTCTGTGTCGTCAACCACCCTCCGCGAGATGCAGTACGGGATCGGAGAGAGGATGTAGAAGAAGAGGAGGAACAAAGGCCAGTATGTACTGCAGAGAGAAAAAATAATACAAGATAAAGAAAAATAGCCACATACTGTGATAGTGTGAGTGCATCCAGGTGAACTCAAGGATGAAACACTGTTCAGCTCTTAGCGCACTATGATCTCAGTTCACCGGTGTTTCTTTACCAAACAACAGCGTATTCTATATGTAATGTATTTGTCCATACTTATGTAATCACAACAGTAATAATAATTTAGTATGTATAAAACACTTTTCTAGACTTAAAAAGCCAGAATATATAAAAAACATAATGTATAAAAAAACATCTTTAAAAAAAATTTGACTTAACCCCATGTGTCTGACAAAGTTCAGTTGTGGTAATGAGTTCGCATGAAGTTGAAGAAAATGCTTGGTAATTTATACTATATGTTTTATAAACAGCCAAATGAGACAGATTTGACACAAAATAACAGTGAGACTAATTAAAACTGACTCCAACAGACTGCTCTGTTGTTCATTATTGTCATGAAAATTGCTGAAAAGTAAATATGATTACACTGTAAGATCACAGATTGCACCTGTTAAAAAAAAAAACACTAAATCTTTAGACTAAAATATAACTATAATGTCCATCAAGGTAAAAAAAACAAAACATATTTTAGTCCATCTGCAAGGTCAGGATTGTGTTGCACGTGATACCAAACTACAGTGTCCTTTACACATGGACTGAATGTGATGTACTTACTCATACACAGGGAGGGCACATCCTAGCATGAGAAACATAAGGCCAATGGCCCCTCCGAAAGAAAGGCTGATGAGAGCTACAAAAAAAGCAGAGGAGAGGGTCAGCGGTTAGCTTCCTCTGGATATACAACCATACATTGGTGGCCAAAAGCACCTGACAATCTTCCAAATTTAATTTCATAATGTTCATGAAACATGCAGATGGTTACTCTGAGCACAACAAATATCAGATGAAGTGAGTCCTACTGTTTTTACCCACTTTTAATATTCACTTAATGAATAGGCCTTGTACATTCTACAGAATCACAAGACTCCCCAGCACCATCACTTTAACCCTGATCATACCTGGTAATGAGTACACAAGGAATTTGGTTTCTTCTGAGAAGGAACATGACTGTGTGACATTGACAATGAAATAGTCCTAACTTGTTTTTTATGTTTGTTTTTTTAAGGAAAATGACCTACTTATGATGGCTCTATTCTATGGTTTATAGACCATAATGGTGACTTTGGAGCTATTCCATTACTTTTAAGGGTATTTTAATTGGCACTTTAAAAAAGAAGAAAACAAACAGATGAAACCTCTTAAACATGGCAAATATTCTAATAATTCTGGCCTGCACTGCATGCGTCTTGTCACAGAACATAACTGTTGTGCTAGACTGGATATACCATACCACACTCCTAATTTTCAGACAAACCCATTTTCTTAAAATGTTTTTACATGTAGTTTTAGCAAGTGCAGTCAAAGTTAAAGGCATCTTTCCTGCTCGTAACAATGGACGATCTTAATTTTCATCGATTCATCATCAATTTCATTCCATTTCAAAGTGACAAAATACCATTATGACTGGGAGAAGCCGTGTTCTGATCCCGTAAGTGTAATTACAAGGCTGGTGTGAATCTTAAACCGGCTTTTCCACACTAGACCCTCCTCATGTCTGATGGTGGGCCCCTGCCTGCTTTAGCCATCATGTGATGAATCAGCTGATTTCACGTGCACCACGACTACATTTGCAATATAAATCCCAGTGTCAGATGCCACTGTGATGTTCAGCAGTGTGGACAATGTGGATGGTAGTTAACAGCTCACTAAGGGTGCTTTCAATACACGGCATTTCAATCAACGTATCTGTAATTACTTCAGGTGCAGCTAGCACTAGCTTACATACGGTAACGACGTGATTATGCCGCTAACCAAGCATGTGGTTTAAAACGGGCTTATAAACAATTTTATCAAACTGAGAGCGACTAACTAATTATCACTGGTTAATATTCTCCGGGCTCAAAAAGTCAGAGGCCACTAGCGGAGGGAGTGCAGGCTAGTTAGCCAGTGTTGCTAACAACTGGCCCTGCGGATCACTAGCTTACATTCCCGTTAGCATCCAAAACGCATCCCTCTGACTCTTAAGACATTTAGCCTCCTTTACACTGACTCTTCCACATCTCAGATGGTCTGCAGAAGAAATACAAAATACAATCCAGTTACCTTTAATCCCGGCCATCTCTCATGGACAAAAGCTCGACACACAGCCCTAGCAGATGACAACAGTGCCCCCCCTCCTCGAGTGTTGAGTCGGACAAACCTCCGACACTGCCAGCCTGCCGTGCTGCATTCAGGAGCTATCACAAATAATAGGGGAAAACTCGAAGACATAAGTTGAACGTAAAAGCCAAATACATCAGCAGTGAAGGAAGTATACATGCAAAATGTTATCAAACAAATATATTTAATGTACAGCAACAGTTTAAAGTTATCATACACTATCAAGAATGTATGGTAATACATTACATAAAAGACAAGTCACAGATTGCCGTAGATCTACAAAGACACAAAGCATTTAGTGCCAGAAATAACATTGTTAAAATTGCACTTATTTTTCTTAAGAATTAGGAAAACCATTAAAACATAAAGAAAAATTTGGAGTTGTCATTATTATTATTATTATAAATGGCAGCCATACAAGAAAATAACAGTATTTTCTGATTTTCTACATAGCAAAACAGAAAAATACATTAAAAAAAATTTGTAATAATAATAAAATTTAAAAAAAATAAAAGAAACACAAAAACCCACCCCATCCCTCCCCCCACCCTTGAGAGTCTCGGGCATGGCATCTCCATCTAAGATTGAAAAAAATAAATTAATAAATTAACAAAACCGATAGAGGCAATGATATTAGTAATTGTGACACTCAATAGACATAAATAACTGTCGTCATTATTTATAGGTTTTTATGCTTTTACTTTGGTGCTCTGACCCACTGAAGATCAAATTGGGCTGTTTGTGGCCCATTGAACTAAAATGAGTGTGACGCCCCTGATCTAATATAACTCCAAGTTTAATGAGGAGGAGGGTTTTAAGCTCAACCCATAAACTCATTGCACCACCCACACCAACATCAAGCCCCATCCTTTGATCAGGAAAGATTATTCATTAGATTAACTCAGGTTGAAGGACAATTTTACAGATCGTCCTGAAAGCCTCATTTGCCTCTGTCACTGCAAAGTATTCTTTGTATTGCTAAAAAATATCATGTTTTCATAAGCATCAAAACGAGTCAATTTAATCACTCATCTCATGCATTTTAAGTAAAATGAAATAAAATAATAATAATAATAATAATAATAATAACAACGAAAAAACAAAATCGTGAAATTCACCCGGAAGTTCAAACCTAGTGTTTCCGGTTATCCACAGCCCATTCAGCGAAGATGGCGAGCGGAGGGGTGTCTGTGGCTTCGCTGTGGACCGAAGTCAACCGCTGCGGACAGAATGGAGACTTCACGAGAGCCCTCAAAGCTCTGACTAGAAGTAGGGTTGCATGTGTATCAGCTTTAGCCACAAGTAGCCTCAGAGTTGCGGTCGTTTAACGGGCAGATGGCACCCTTTTCCCCTTTGCCTCAGTTAGCGGTGGCTAACTGCATGACCAGCTGTTAGCATGCGGCTAAGCTAACGACTGTAACACAGTTATTTGTGAGAACTAACAGCACGGAAATAGATTTATTTTTATTAAGCAGTGCCCTCTGGTGAAGCCGTATATCCCATAGCTATTGGACCAGTTCTATTCTGTGTAATTATGTGCAGCGATGAAAGCGTGTAGTTTGTAGAAATCCACCGTCCTGTCCTGACTAGTGACGTGTCCCTAGCATGGCAGCTAACTTATCAGTGTGTCAAGCAGATCATGTATGTGAGCAGGTGTTGTCATGTCTGTGTTAGCATTTAAAGACTGCTTAAATACGATGGCTGGTTTACGTCGCTTGCAATTACTGGCTTGCATGGTGTTTCGCAGTTTTGAGCAGTATTATCAAGATATAGAAATAGAACCACCCTACTAACTGTATGGTAAATTGTTGTTGTTGTGAATAGTATAGCTTAAGTCATTCATATGAGTTCCCAGGTCAGCGTTTCTAATCACTTGTGTGAAATGTGCGTGCTTGCCATCTTTGCTGATAAACTGCATTTTATTTTTTTGTAATATGTCACCTTTTGTTTTGCAGTTTTGCACGAAAACAGGGATGATGTAACAGCCCTTCACTGTAAAATAGTTTGCCTTATACAGAATGGCAGCTTCAAAGAGGCGCTGAATGTCATGAACACACATTCAAAAGTACTCAGCAGGTAATCTATTAACTTTTAAATATTTAATGTTGACTATATCATGGCATAACTCAATGATAAGTACACACCATCTTAGATACAAAGGTAGAACACAGAGAAACAAAAGCATTAAGTCACAAAATAGTGAAGATTCTGTGTTATTACCAGTTTGTATTTTTATTGGAGGCACTATTGGGGTATTCACACTGTTATTCATAATGAAAGTCTGTCAACAGTGCCCAGCATTTAGCAGGGATGTAGTTAAACCATTAAGAATTATTTTTAAATTCCCAATGCCATTTTATACATATTTAACTCTTCCTTGTTGTTTTTCTCTGTTTAAAACTTTGCATTTCTTGTCTCTCAGTGAGGTTGTGTTTGAGAAGGCATACTGCGAGTACCGTCTGAACAGAGTGGAAAGTTCCCTGAAGACCATTGAAAATGCTCCTGTACAGACAGACAAGCTGAAGGAATTGTATGGTCAAGTGGTAAGTTAATTAAACAGTTAAAACTTTGATAAATGCCTTTGTTCTGTATACTTTATCAACAGACGATACTCATCTACTTTTATGAATAATTATAAATGAACCATGCACATTACAGTGTTTCTGCTTTTTGGCATTTGTCTTTCTTCAAAATTAGGAGGTTACTACAATGATCCTTTATTTTATGGTTGCCATATAGACTGTACTTGAATTTAGTTACCAGGTGTACAGCTATATTTTTCTATTCTCAGCATAACGTATGATTATATTTAAGTTTGTTTTCTGACATTTATGCCTCTGAATTTGCTAACTGATCTTTTTTTCCCTCCATTGTCTAGTTGTACAGACTAGAGCGATATGATGAGTGCAAGTCTGTCTACACTGATCTGATCAGGAACTCCCAGGACGAGTATGAGGAGGAGAGGAAGACCAACCTCGCTGCTGTGGTGGCTGCGATGAGTCAGTGGGAGAAAGCGCCTCTGGTAAATATTCATCCAGAAAATGAATGTTTGGCTTGTTTGAGTCTTATGCTCATATTGTTGTTATGAAAGATTAATATTTATTGAATGCCTTAATTAAAACAAAGGTTTAATATAAAACATGTCAGTCATGTTTGTTTTCAACTACTTCCTCATTGTGTTTCATTTTTACTGAAACTAGAGAAGAAAAAGCAAGGCTGGCTTGGAGTACTATACAGACATGAAGCAATTCAAAGTGCTTTACATGAGGTGCAGAAATATGTGTAGTAAGATGTTAAGACAATCTTATTGCATTTAGGTGAAAACCAACAAATAAGTGGTTGATTAAAAAGACTTTGCAGGTAAATGTCAATTAAATCAAAAGTAAATATGTGAATTACTTCTTTTTAAGCTGTATCTAAGTTATGGAAAAGCTACAGTAGACCAAAAGAAGTAAAATGTTATTTTAAATTCTGATTTAATAAACTGTAGTCTACTGAAAATAAACACAAGAACGGCTTTTTCTGTATTGTAGATAGACAGAAAGCCTTCAATTCCTCCTGTGTTCTTATGGTGGGACTTGAACTGCAGTGTTACTGGGAACATTACTATCTCTATTGGAGTTTGTGGTTTTTGAATTCTAATATGTTTGTTTTGGTTTTTTTTTGCAGGAAGATCTAGGTCTCCCAGAGTCAACGTATGAGCTGTGCTACAACTCTGCCTGTGCTCTGATTGGACAGGGACAACTCATAGAGGCTCTGAATAAACTACGAGAAGCAGAAGGTCAGTCTAATTATGTCTAACTGTTCCTGTCACATTTCCATCTTCACTACTCATTGATTTCATACTGACGTTTTGTTGTTGTTTTTCAGAGCTTTGCAGGGTTTCACTGGCAGATGATTCTGTAAGTAGTTTTCTGTTTTCATTCAGACTTATATGTGATCTAGGAAATGTAATATATAGCCAAAATAGTTTTAAGTTTTTTGAACTGTGTATACTTCTGTATTTATTTGGCTAGATCATTAATTTGCAAAGAATCAAATTCAAATTGTTACTGTGCATGGATAAGGAATATGGGACTTTTCAAATGGATCGTGAAAGAATTGTTCTTATTTTAAAGGGTAAACAACTGTAGTTATAAAGCCATTCAAAATATCTTACAGAAATACATTTTAGCTCAGCATTAGGGAAATGATTGTAATGTACAGGATCAGACTCAGCTTTATTGTCATTCAACCTTATGACATGATCAGAATGAAACCGTTACCCAAGTCTCGGTGTATGCAACATTAATAAGGTCACTTAAAAACCAACATTACTGCCCCAAAGTGCTGTACATAATCATGAAACAGAATATAAGTAAAAGACAGTAGATAGAATAAAACAATACTGATGTATGGTTCATATGTTAAAATATTAAAAAAAATAAAAATAAACACTAAAGACAATAATTTAAAACTCGAGGATAACAGTAAAATGTCCAGCTCATCTCATATAAAAAGCCAATAGAGTAAAATAGTAAACAGAATAGTATAAAAATGCAATAAAGTAGAATAAAATAAACATCTGACTGTCTACAGTATTGCACAATATACAACAGCAGCAACAGCTTAAGGTGGTGCCGCATGAGCAGCAGCAACAGTTTACCACTGGAAATAAAGTGAATGAAATGTAGCAGGTTTTTGCTATAGTTTGAAGTTTGATATTGACTTACAGTTATGTGCCTTTCAGGATGTGACTGAGGAGGACATCGAGTCTGAGCTGGCAGTCATTCATTCTCAGATGGCTTATGTCATGCAGCTACAAGGTCGAACAGATGAAGCACTGCAGCTCTACAACCAGGTCATCAAGCTCAAGTGAGTCTGTTTTATCAAGTTCCGTTTTCCCTGTATATAATAGATACAGATGCAGGACTCTTTGCATGTGTTGTGACAGAATTTGGCATTCAGCAAATCTATTACATACACAGGCTTTCAGAAAGCTACTCTTGCATGTGTTTTAAAGGCCTCTGTCCATAACTGTTGTAAATATGTAGAATTAAGTAGCCTTTATTGTCATTGTGTGTACAATGAAATTAGGAGTGCTACTCCAGTCAGTGCAGCAATATTAACAAAACACCAGTACTACAGAAATAACAATAGAGCAAATGTAAAATTACAAAACTAAAAATAAGATAATTTTGTAAAGTAACATAAGAATAGAGCCAAGTAGAATAAAAAATAAAAATGGACAAAATATGAATAGATGCAAATTTACAGTATTAACAGTATGTGACAGTATGTATATCTATTAACAGTATTGCCAATGAAAATTACCCATGAAATGTGACTTCTCTGCAGGCCTTCAGATGTGGGACTGCGGGCTGTGACGGCCAACAATATCATCACAATAAACAAGGTGCGAGTGTGACCCATGTATTCAAAAATGTTGTGGCTGTTTCCATCTAAACAGCCCTGTCCATTACCATATCATCATATGTCATATTTTACATTCATTGACATCTTCTCACAGGACCAAAATGTGTTCGACTCAAAGAAAAAGGTGAAATTAACAAATGCAGAAGGTGTTGAATACAAACTGGCAAAGAAGCAGCTGCAGGCCATCGACTTCAACAAAGCCCTTCTGGCAATGTACACAAACCAGGTACTGCTACAGCTGCTCCGGCTCAGGTCTTCACAGTAGACTTTGGTTTCTCAAAATTGCAGGTTTGCTACTGCTGATTTATTTTTTTTTTCCTAACTTTGCTATTTACCATCAACAGGCTGACCAGTGCAGGAAACTGTCATCCAGTCTTCAGTCTCAGAACCCAGGTCACCCTCGACCGGTCCTCATCCAAGTCGCTCAGCTCAGCAGAGAGAAGCAGCACAGCAAGGCCATAGAGCTCCTACAGGTAAAAGTCTGGGATTCTGCTGGTTCTGCCTAGTTGGGACCCTCTATATTTTCCTTCTGTTTATACCACATGCATTATTATCTGTTCACTGCTGTATCCATACTGTAAACTATTATTCAAGGCATATTACAGATATCATAGTTACTATTTACACAATGTTGTTAAACATCTTTGGGAGTCTGTGCAGAATGATCAACTTGAACCATTTCCTGCTTTTGTGTTCAGACTAGAATAAAGTTTTAGATTTTGATTTCCTTTTTTAGGCTAAAGCTAATACATCCTTGATTTCAGTGACGCTTGTAACACAGAAACTCCCCATAACAGTATTGTGTTTGTTGTAAAAGACTGTGCTATCTGCTTGTGTTTTCTGTTGCAGCAATTCTCTGATCAACATCCAGAGAGTGCTTCGGGAATCAAACTAACAATGGCACAACTGTACTTAGTACAAGGTACTGCCATGTTCTCGTATATGGTACACTGAGAGATCTGTTTTGTTGGGGTACATTGTTTTTACTTGAACAGAGTATAAATATAAGGGAGAGTCAAAAATTTCTCAAACAAATGTAATAAAAAGTTTAACAAAATAAAATTATTTTTCTACATAAGCTGCATTAGTGTCTGAACACTTTCGCAATCTATTTTTCCATCAGTTCCTTCTTTGTAGAATTGCCAGGACCATCTTTGACAGTCTTTGTCTTTCACATTTGTCTGTGAACTTTTTGACCTTTTGTCGTGATTATTACCTTAACAAAAACAAAGTGAGTTTGTTGTAATTTTATTGCCTTCGTAGTGACAGTTAATGAAATCAAATTTTGTTTCCTCAGATTACTTGCAGGACATTATGCTGAAAAGCTGGGGTGCCATAAAGGGGGGTTAAACATGACAAATTCACAGGGCCCAGTATTTCCGGGGGGTCCATATAGTAGTGGAGGGGGGTTAGAAGTTGTGAATATTTCGTGTGAGGTCCACTGTATAATAGAGGCATAGAAGCCGGGAGTGAGATATTGAAAGCTTGTTAAGTTTGACTGTCAATTCATGCCAGTGTTAGTTACATTCGTTATGGACCGCACCCTCAGGTATATAACTGCTACCCCTACCACACATACCCACCCCTCCCCGACAAATCAATAAGATACTGAATTTTATAAAGGGCCCACATCATTTAGCTTTCATGGGGCTCACAATTGCTAGTGGCGCCCCAGCTGAAAAATTATAGAAATATTGCTCACTAATACTTAAAATTATCCAATACTGCAGCTGCTGCTGTTATACTGTATGATGTTGTATTTCCTGTCCTCAGGTCATGTAACAAAAGCCTGTGATGTCCTGAGGTCGATTGAGGAGTTCAAGCACAAAGCGGGGATGGTAAGTCTGAGATGACAAACTGTTTTCTGGTGATAAAATAGTGTCCAAATTTCTTTTTAAAACAGGTCTCAATTACTGTCTTTTTTTTTTTTTAGTGGTTGTTGGTTGTTTCTTGCTCAGTTTTAACAGTCTTCCCTACCAGCTGATAGACATGTTTTTGACTCCTCAGGTATCGGCTTTGGTGACGATGTATTCCCATGAAGAAGACATTGACGGCGCTATTGATGTTTTCAAACAAGCTATCGGACACTACCAGTCTGAACAGGTCTGCGAGTGTCTTCAGTATTTGTCCTGAACACTGACTGTTATTTTCTCTTGAGAAAGAAAAAAAAACAAACATCTGAAACCTTTTCTTTTGTGTTTCCATTTAGTTTGGAATAAACAGGAAAAAACTGCAGAGTGACAGATGCAATCAGCATCTGCACTAGTGTCTGACGTGAATATGTTTTTTCCGCTGTGTAATCATCCTGTTCCTTCCTCCTCAGCCTGGATCTGCTGCACACTTGGCTCTTGTACGAGAAGCTGCCAACTTCAAACTTAAGTATGGGCGGAAAAAAGAAGCCATTAGTGATCTGGAGCAGCTGTGGAAGTGAGTACAGCTCTGCTAAACAGTCCTCCACTTCAGCATGAGTGATGTGTGGGAGGAAAGGTGTTGAATGTGTTCTCCATAGAGGTTATCTCACAGCTGTTGAATGGTTTATTGTTTAGATCTTCAGGCAGATCTATTGTAATATTATACAGCCCATATAGCTGATTTCAACTGCAGTTCTACAAACAAAAAGAAATTCAGAAGTATTTTAGATTTTAAAATGTCTTTACTATGATATGCTGAAACCCAAAATAATTTGCTCACTCACAGCTGCGTGATGAGTAGTTATGGTTTTGACTGTTATGGTTATAATCATAATTCTGAGCCAATCTCGAAGACACTGTTAACACATAGTCGTGGAAAAAAATCATTAGACCACCCTTGTTTTCTTCAATTTCTTGTTCATTTTAATGCCTGGTACAACTAAAGGTACATTTG
>JAPQRP010000002.1:14101589-14112305 GCA_037367295.1 Apogon hyalosoma
TACATTCACCAAAATTTAATGGGATCTATTCTGGACCACCTCACACCTTTTCTGAAAATTTCATGGAAATTGGTCCAATAGTTTTTGCGTAAAGTTGCGTAAACAGACAAAAAAAAAAAAGAACCAAAAACAGTACCCTTGCCTCCCCTTTGGGGGGCAGGGTAACAACAAAAATAGCTCATAAGAGTTTAATTTTAGAGCTGATATCTATCTATCTATCTATCTATCTATCTATCTATCCGTTTTCCACATTTTCTTGATAATAACCAAACTCACTTCAGTTCTTACATCAATATCTATGTCATTGTACTGACAAAAACAGTGCTTGTATTCATTCCATGTTTTCTGTGTTTTAGTCACATGATACACACAGGAGTTAGTACTTGATTGTATAACCATTGTTTTTGATGACTGTTGATGGTCTAATAATTTTTTCTGTGACTGAAGGTGGCACTGTTGGGCACAAAAAAAAAACTTTATCTGTTGCCTAATTTTCTCATTTGCAGAAAACACTGGAGGTGTATGTTTGTAACTTTCCTTACAGTTACACACTGATGTTCAGATTTGTGAGCATATTTAGTGGTGAAAGTTGTGCAACATTTTTCACATAAAGTTTCATGATTTACAAAAATAAAATATTTAATTTGGTAGGACATAAGTTGAAATATAGAGGCATCCATGTCCCCACTGGAAGCATAAAAAATGCTTACTGCTATTAAACATCTGAGATTTGCCTACTTTATACTAAACATTAATTATAAATCACAAAAAAAGCCTTTGAGATAATATTAGACCTTGCAATTTTTATTTCAGAAGGCCATTTTACTGAAACTTCTTTCATACTGTATTTTTTTCCTAAATGCTGCTGTTTTGCCCTTTAACATTTGAATTTACTCATATATGTGCCGTCAGACAAAATACCAACGACATCCACACACTGGCACAACTCATCTCTGCATATTCTCTGGTGGACACAGATAAAGCCAAATCGTATCCTTTCACTGAAACAGGCGCTGGTTACCTGCAGTCTGAGCTACATTTGAAATGTGAAGGTAATTCAGAACAAGTAGTATGTCCTTAGCAATTCTCTCCAGCCTCAGCAAGCACCTACCGTCTGCAGACACCATGTCCTTCAACGTGGACGTGGACGAGCTCGAAAACTCCCACGGAGCCACTTACGTCAGGAAAAAGGCTGCTAAAGTCACAGGAGAGAACCTTCCCAAAGAGCAAGGGTAAAGCCCATTGTTCTGCATCATCAGCACTACATTTTGAAGATTTATGCACATTTCAGCCTCTTTTTTTTTTTCTTCAGGACAGATGAACTGTGGCTGATATGCATAATTTCCTTTTATGCTTAAAATCTGTATTCTCTTCACAGCCAAGTTGACATCAAAAAGAAGAAGAAGAAAAAGAAAGGTATGTGAAACAGGGTTAGGGTTAGAAACAGGACCAGACACCAGCTCTGATTTTTCTTTGTAACAGTGTTAAAGATGGTCAGTGTATTTCTGACTTTATGAACAGTATACATGTATTATGTTCTTGTTTCTTATTATTGAGCAGCTCTCATTCTTAACCACGAGCTTCCTTTCAGTGATGGTCTGTGGTCTTCTGTTTCTCCTCAGGCAAACTACCCAAGAACTATGATCCCAAAGCGACCCCTGACCCTGAGAGGTGGCTGCCGATGAGGGAGCGCTCCTACTACAGAGGCAAAAAGAAGGGAAAGAAGAAGGAACAAATAGGAAAAGGCACACAGGGAGCGACGGCCGGAGCTTCAGCCGAGCTGTGAGTAGATACACACAGACGCACCTCACCTGCTCGTACCAATGTCTGGCTGCAATTTCCTGCAATTTAAAGCTAGTAATCCACTCATCTAATGGAGGAAAAGCACCTCAGATTGTCCTTTTGTTTTGATGCCAATAAAACCACAGTGGAGATTTCCAGCTGCTGCTGTTTTGGCCAAAAATAAAATTATTCACAGTCTCACCCAAAGGAGATTTCCATGTGCCAGGAATAGAAAACAGTGAGGTAAAGTGAGCCGGATCAACACTGTTTACGTTGTTTGATTGTAATTATAATTTTTGCAGATGTTTTATTGATAATACTGTTTTAAAATGGCAATGCTACAGTACTTTGACACGAAATATCAGTTTGTCTACTGCCACAGAACCAATCAAAAGTTAGCATTTGTTCTGTGACAGTTAACCGTAACCCTAACCCATAAAAATTCTGATTTATTCCCTAGTTTGTTGTATAATTCATATAAAGTGTCAATAAAGAGTGGCATTTAATCAGTAAATAACTTGATAATAAATATTTTTTCCTGGACACAGATGTGTTAGTTACATCCTGGTGTGTGCTTTAAAATTTCTGACTGAATCACATATTTTCCATTGACACCATTGGTATAAAAGCGAGGACTGGATTGAAAAAGTGATGTCATGTTTGGAAACAGGAGCAGGGTGACATAAAATGACAAAGAATCCACTGAACAGCCACTTCATGTTATGTTATAACATCAATGTCAATCCTCCTTTTAACCTCCTCCTCTTTTCAGTGATGCCAGTAAGACGGCCAGTAGCCCCCCTACGTCCCCCAGACCCGGATCTGCATCCGGCTCATCTTCAGCTGCAGCCAGTAACGTGGTCCCGCCCCGACAGCAGAAACCTGCGGCTTCAGGGGCCACGCGCAAGAAGGCACCACAGAAGAAGAAGAAAGGAGGCAAAGGAGGCTGGTAGTCAGAGAGGTCATGGGATTCACTGACATCTGTGTGGCCGAGAATCATCAAGAATGCTTTTTTATGTTCAATTTGTGGTTTAGTTTTTTCGTTACAGCCCTTCATTAAAACATAAGTAACCAAAACTTTTACCCTTCTACACCATCAAATATCACCAGGGTATTTTTTTTTAACTTACAGAAGGGAAGATGGAAATATTTGCATAGCCACTTGGACGGTTCCACTCTTACGACAAACTGACTTCAGGTCTGCTGAAATGAACTTTTTGTTGCCCTGTAAAAGCAGATGAATGTTTTATTTGTCTTTTTTAGATGTGACGTCTTACAGTCACAATGAAATGAACAGAAGTTACCTGTTCCTGAATATCTTCGTAATTATTGTCAAATGTAAATATTCATTTAGTCAAATCCAAACTCTGCTCGTGTATCCTCTGACATGTCGAGTTTTTCAGAGGTATGTTGTACTTGTAAACACCTGTAATAAGTTTAAGACAAATCCCATAATCAAATCCTTCCCAACTATTCATGTTTTAATAGGAACATGTTTCATTTAAGGATAAAGACATTTACTTTGGAATCATTTTTTATGAAAACATCTGCTTCTGCAAGGCCGCAAACTTTCATATGTGGTAGAATTTCCTTTTTTTCCTATCCTTGTTGGGTCTGCATCATGTTTCCTGAACATGTCCCTCAGTCATTGGATGTGGTGTCAAAGAATATTTATTTTTGAATCCCTGTGTCAATAAAAATTCGAGCAAAAATAATTTACATTCTTAAAGGCAGATGCATGTTTTAAAAAAAGAAGAGAATATTTTGGCCAAACAGGTGTCCCATTTTGTTAAGTCTTAATAAAAATCTTGACAATGACAAACCTGCTCCTGTGTTATGTCTGAAGATGCTCAAACTGATTTTTGTTATATATTAAAAAAAAACTGTTAGGTGGTGTTCTATTGGTTGATATTTTCATAATGTAATTTAACTTTTTTCATTCTAAAACATAAAGAAAGGGTTGGCGTTGATATCATTTATAGGTTATTTTACTGGTCTGGTCCATTTGGGATTATATTAGGCTGTATACGGCCCCTGGAGTAAAGAATCTTATCGTGACACTATCAGGTCATTTCACTCAGTTACAAATCTTCGTAAGCTGAAAGGACTATTCAGATGCATCCTATTTTTTTCAGAGTTGACTTTTTTTTTTAAACAAATCTTTATTCAATGAGCAATGGTATACAGTCAATATACACAACAAGGGAAAATAAATTTGTCAGGAGGAAAGGTTATACAGTTATGATCTAATGTCTTAACTCAGAACAAATATTGATGGTTTTTATAGCCTTTTTGATTCCAGAATTATCTAAAAGCTTTAAACAATGTTCAACATCCTTCAAAAAGTTAATGTGGTTTTGTGTCACAGAACTTACATTTGTGAATGAAGAATTTTGCAAATAAGAGAATTTTTTTTTTAGTGTTTTTCTTCCCTTTTGGGGTAAGCTTATCTGTAGAAACAAAATTTTTTCCAAGACATGAAAAAGTGTCTGAAACCATGGTTGATAATAAATGTGCTGAAGTCCTTCCACAGTTTCTTGGTGTATGAATAATGCCAGAAGAGGTGCAGCACAGCCTCTGGATGGTCCCCACAAAAAGAACACTTTGTCTTTTTTTTTATTATTATTATTTCAGTGTGTAGGTTAGCAGGATAATATCTGAATAATTCTGAAGGATACTTCTTTTACCTTGCTGGGGATAAGGTATTCATGGGGAATCATTCAAACTTTCATCCAATCAATATCATCAACAAAACGATTCCAATATGATATTACATAGGGGGTAATTTTTTTTGCATAATTTGTGGCATTTCAAGTTTCCAGTGATAACTAGACAGCTGGGATCACATGATTACCTATTTGGTCAGTCTGGTAATTGACCCCTCCCACCTGGAGCTGCTCTTCAATCAGCCAATCAGACACTGCACCTGTTCATGGTTGTGTGCAGAACTCTTTAAAGCTTCTGACTTGCCATTTGTGAGTTTTGTTTTGTGGACAGGATGCCCCGGTGTCTGCCTACTTACTCAGAGTTCTTCTTTGATCCTCTGACTGAAGATGTGGAGGAGCTGCTGGGTCGTTTCCAGCACACAGACTCAGTCCGGTATGAGGTGTTCTCATCCGTCTGGAGGGAGATGGGCTTCTCAGATGTGTTTATCGGGATACCCAGCATGAGCGAAATGAAGAGGTTCTGCAGAGTTGCTTTGGCCACAGCTGTGAAGTTCTTCTTACTTCCTTACAGCTACCAGATCAGAGTTGGAGGTTTGTACCTGATGTTTGGATTTTATCACACACAACTCGCCATACCACCCCTGAAGATCAGATTGGCTCTGAAGGACTGGAGTGAAATACAGAAGTTCCTGAAAGAATCTGCGGACTCTGGGCACTATGATGTTGTTTATATTTACCAAAAGCTTGTCTTCTCCAAAGCTTTTCACTACACAGCCATGCCACATCTACTGACCTTCCAGAAACAAAGAAAGAAGAAGAAGAATGAAGTGTGTGCAGAGTTTTTGGGAAGGACCACTGCAATCCAGGAGCTTCTTTCTGCAGAAATCTTTGATGAGATGACCAATATTCAGAACCACTATGAGAAGATGAAAACCACTACAGAGGAGGTCAAGGCCAAGCAGATCTCCATGACCCACCAGGACTTTGTGGCCAGCCTTAAGGACTGCATGTCAGCTTTCATCAGTTGGCAGCAGAAGACCTTCTCACAAGATAACAAGGACAACTCGGATGAGGATGAAGAAAAGGCAGCAGAGGCTCAGTGCAGCAGCAGGGCCAGACTCCTGTCCTCCATCAAACAGAAGAGCTATAGCCAGTTCCAGGAGGCGTCCAGGTCCAGAAGGCACCGCCAGAAAGAGGTCGTGGAGGATGCCAGCTCAGGGCCAGAGCAGGTTCAGAGGGCCCCCACTAGGAAGCCTTCACTGAAGGCTCGGACTCACAAGAACTTCAGGGTGACTCAGGACAAGAAAAGGCTCAATAACTGGCTCCTGACTGCTCCAGAGCTGGAGGGATCAGTTAGGAAGTGAGCCATGAAGCAGCTGGTCTGACTCACTGAAGTTAGTAAATCTGGTTTTTGTTCTTCAGTTTAGTCACTCAAGCTTAAATGCACGTTTTACAGGGAGTTGATTTTCACTCCTTAGGTATCTGTGAGTGGAATGTTTTGATTTAATAAATATCTTGCAAATAGTTTCATGTTAACCCATAAAGACCCAAACATCCAATGGTGACTAAAAGCATCTACTGATGTAAAATGTTTAACACGTGTTGAGCCAATAATCCTATCAATCCATGTAAATAACTGGTGTAAAATGCAGTTTTTCATCTTTTCATTGTCAACTGAGATGACCCATTCGGATGTCCAAAGGGTCCAACGTACGGTAAACGTGGAAACACAATTATCTTCTAAAACATTAATTCACCAGTAAAACCCATGGAGTTTGATCAATGATAGTGGATGGGCACACTTGATTTTACATTGTTATTGATATCTTTGCAGTAAAAGTCACTTTTTCTTCAGTTTTCTCTGTTTCTGATATAATAACCCTCAACTTTAATCTGAGCTTTTAACGAAAATCTACACGATCAGTGCATTCAATATGGGAAAATACATGATTCCCACTGAAAAACAGAATGTTGTAATTATGATAAATCACTTAAGAAAGGTTATATGGGGGGGGACCACCACAAAATTAGTGTTGCGTGTTCTTTTGTTGGCAGCTCCAGGAATGAGTCTGGATTCAGCTCGGTCTCAAAGTTGACAAAGTTTATTCTGATCACAAATAAGATGGACTCTACACAGAGGACTCATCACAATGAGTCCCGAACATCACATGAAGTCCACATTTATTCCCCTAGGGGCGGGCTCACTCTTACACATGGGTTGGTCTTAGCTTTATCGAACTAGATCAAACAGATGTGGGGCCTAAACTCTAAACTCACGTCAACAGTGAGTTTTACTTATCACCTATGTCTGACAATACTATGTGTGTGTGTGTGTGTATAGGCGTGTATCTAAATGAAGAACAGAAGATAATTAAATCTTATGCATACAGATGGTTTCTATCTTAATCTTAACCTACTGTCTATTTAAACTAAAACATTTTAAAAACAGAAATCTGGTCATGAAGAACCTATTACTAACCTTGTTGAACTAATAAACTAAAACAACTAATACTTTATTTGAATTCAAATAATATTTCATTAACACTGGGTCTTCATGGGTTAATGACAGTAGTTATTCTGCAAATCTTCTAATGTAGCTGCTATTATTATTATTAGTAGTAGTAGTAGTATTTGGGTTTTTGTCGCCCTCTGGAGGTCATAAGGCGCCACTGCATCAACAAACTCCGCACACCTCAGGCCGGAAGTACCGTTTGAAGAAGTTCCTGGGAACTTCCTGTCTGTTAATCCACTTGTTGAGGTGCACCGTCCAAAGCTAAATGTTCGTTAAAACTCAGATAATGGCGGAGACGGACAGATGAACGGTGGCATTTGGTGACGTTTGTCGGTTAGCTCAGGGTGTTAGCATCATGTCCGCTTTGAGGACGGCCGGTGTCGTCGGTGCCTCGGTTGCGGTCGCGGGTGGACTCGCCTTCGTGATCTGGAAATACGCGTCCGTGTCCGGGGAGAAGGAGCCAGCCGCGGAGAAGAAAACGGAATCTCGCCGAGAGGAAAAAGAAGGGACAGACGACGGGAAAACCGAGGAGGACGTAGCCGAAGAAGCGGTGGTCGTGTCCGCCTCGGAGCCTGTTGTCGCCGCGGAGCCGCAGAAAGTACCGGAGGAAAAAACGGTAAGTTTTCCTGGAAACGGGTTCAGGGTTTGTGTGGCAGCAGTGTTGGTTTGTTCTCATGTGTTTAGTGTCTTCGGTCTCACTATGAAAACAAGTGTAACCGTTAGTAAATAAAGCTGAACATGTAGCTGCTCGTCACCTCAAACTTTAAATATGTTACCGAAATGTCGACAGAAGAGTAGAGGCGCGTTTCAAACCTGAATTTCACCAAAAAAAACCCAAAAAAACCGGAATTCACTACATCTAGAAGACAATTCATAGCTTAAGAGCGTCTTTAATTGGAAACATTTTACACATTGTACAAATTAACAGCTTCAAATTAGCTACGTGAACGTTTGCTTGCTGTAGGGCATTCTGGGAAATGTAGTACATATGTAGTAAAACAGTCTAGTTGCATTGCATTATTATTATTGAAATGCATCTACTCAAAAAAAAAACAAAAAAAAAACTGATTAAGATATAATTTACTGTCCCAACAAGGAATTGCAGATGTAATGGTAAACATAAAAAATTATACAATTATAATGTGACACTGATCTGATCCCCACATTAGAAGGCAGTAAACAGATGGTGCTATAAAATCACCTAAATATATATATTGTTAATTGTATTTATACAGCATGCACTCATGGCCAAATTATTTGGGAATGATCAGTTTTGTTTTTGCCAAATTTGATTTATCTGTTGATTATTTTCTCAATTGAATGGATGTTTATAATATGAGTGGAAAGTGTTGCCTAAAGTGCAAATGTCTGTTTTGGTTCACAACAAAAAGATGTTCAATTTCCTGTCATAAAGCCAGTGAAAGACAATATAAATGTAAAGAAACCGGGAAAGATTTCTGCCACCAGATATTTTTTTAAAATAATTACTCAAACCAGTTCTCAATTGATAAAATTCAAGAGCTTCACTTAATCGTTGCAGCTCAGTATATTTTTATTGTAGGTTTTATGTATGATGTGCAGATTGGATGGCACCTGTAATTTTTTTTTCTTGTTACGGTGACAATAAAGATGGTGTATTCTGTATTACAAGAATTTACAAAATTTCATAATTACAACTTTTTTCCCTCTGCAAACCCCATGACATCAGTTGGTCAAAATTCAGTATAAATTTTCTAAGCAAATAAAGGAAAATAGTCAGAGAATTCACAAATGGCTCACAACCTGTCAACAAGAACCATATTTTTATTTCCTCCAAAATATGTTAGTCAAGTAAAGTACGGTGTCCGCCAATAGTATAGCCCATAAATGAAACAATATTGTTAAATGACAAATTATTTCAGTCATGTCTAAGATCTGCAGCCTTTTGAATGTTCGAAGCCTTTGCAGCTAAAACAGCCATTTGATACACACGCCTGTGGGTTAATACAAAATCATTTTCTGAGCAGCCTTTGTGTACTCGTCTGTGTGTTATAGACCAGGACTGGGGAGTCACGTGGGACTCAGGTGCTGGTTCTGGGTCTGGACGGAGCTGGTAAGTCCAGTCTGCTGCACCATTTCTCCTTCAGCAGCACTGAACAGGAAGTGAAGCCGACGCAGGGCCTTCACGCCATCTCCATCAACAGAGAAGATCTGAACATCGAGTTCCTAGAAAGTAAGTTTGAACCACAGATGGTCCTGTCATGGATCTGGTCAGTAGTTCTCTGAACAGACGTGAACGGTTAATCAGTCAGAAAAACACACTGGAAGACACTTCAAGATCATTTTGACTTTGTCTTGTTAAATATTCAAACCAGAGAGAAAATACAATAGTGACAACCTCTGCACATTTTTTTCCTGACTCTTACCTTTTTATATATTCTATATTGACTGTATATATCCTTATTTGTTATACATATTTATCTGTATAATAGTTAGCTTTCTGTATATATCAGTAATTTTTGCAGTATTTTAGTAGTATATGTATTTAATTTTATCTTGTAGTTTCTTAGATTGCTTACATTTTTTTAGTGCTTTGTGATATTTTGTGATTTTATTTTTTTTAATACAATCCTTTTTGCACTAATTGCTTTTGCTGCTAAACAGAACAGAGCTGCTAAATGAATTTTCATTGTTCCTGTGACAGTGACAATAAAGATCTATTCTATTTTATGCTTAAATTATCCAGCCAAATTTTTATTTTCCCCCTTTTCTCTTGAGGGGCTGTGGCCTTATTTTAACCATTATTGCCTTATTTGAACCTTCACAGTAAAGTATAATCAATAAGATCTGAAGTAAAAGTGTAAAACATTTTTAAAATTGCATCGTCTCTTATGTGGATACAATGCTTTTCTGTATCATATTTAATAACAAACTGACAATATTTAGGTTATAGATTTCCAAAACATAAATGCCAGCTTAAATATGTTGCTATAGACTTTATTACATTTACAGCTGTTCTTCATATTCAGATTCACTGACAAAATGAATGATTGATTAACTTTTCTTGAATATAGTTGCAACCTTGACATTTTTTTTTTTGCTGTCTTTATTCCTCACCTGAGAAATTGCCTGAACCCAATTCAGCTAATATTCCAGACAAATTAATTTCTCTATACTTTAGTACTGTTCTGATGCAGACTCTTGACTGAATCTGTGTGTTTTCTGTCAGTCGGAGGTAAAGAGGAGCTGCGCCTCTATTGGCAGAAGTACATATCCAAAGCTCTGCTGCTGGTTTTTGTGGTCGACTCATCCGACCCACAGCGTTTCCCCCTCGCCAAGATGCACTTACATGAGCTGCTGACCTCTGACCCCGACCTGCCATTAATGGTTCTGGCCAACAAACAGGTGAGTGTGACAGAAAAACACTCCAGTGTCTGCTCAACAAAAGGCAGAGTCATTTAGTGTTCAGCTGGGGTTTTCTTAATTTTGTGTGGGGGAAAAAACACACAATTTCTCAGATATCGACCTTCTGTGACTCCTTCGAATTGACTGACAGGTTTAGAAGGGTTACACCAAGATGAGAACAACCTTTAATATTTATGAAGAACAATGAAAACTGGCATAATGAGCCCCCCCCCACCACCACCAAAATTTAATCATTTGTTCCTTGTGCCAGTATCAACATTTCCTGAAAATTTCATGAAAATACATTCATAAATTTGCGTTATATTGCTAACGTACAGAAAAAAAAACAAACCCAGATGAAAACAAAATTTC
>JAPQRP010000002.1:14153849-14174126 GCA_037367295.1 Apogon hyalosoma
GGTACTAATGTAAGGAATGATGTTCAAAGGGATCATGTGGATGTGGACAGGGGTCTGGATCAGCACTGATGTTGTTGAAATGTTCTAAAATGCATATTCCTTTCACCTTGCATGTGTTTTCTTGTATTTCTTACATATACCTCTTGGATTTTTTTTTTTTTCTGGCGCCATAGGAAGGAGCCATATATGGTAACTTCATTGACTGATTTTCCACATGACAATAAAAAGTTTTGAAAAATTTTACAAAAGTAATCAAGTTTTGTTATGTCCTCCAATAAGTATTTGGAGTATTTCTCTGAGTGCCCTGTAAAGGGTTAACGGGTCTTAAAGCCATGATGGAAACTCAGGCGATGTTTTAGTTCCTGAGAAAGTAAAAGTTCTAGGTACGTAAATATACAGTATGGATTCAGTACAAGATTGCACCACCCCTTGTGTGCATTCCAACGTAACAGTATCTAAACTGTGACTCAAATGTCCATGTGAGTCAGTTTGGAGCAGGTTGAACTTAAATTTCTTCTGTGGGCTGCGTTGCTCTTTAACCCATAAAGACCCAGTGCTACTTTTGTTGCAGTTCCCAAATGAACTGTTTTCTAGATTTAACCATTTCTAAGTGACTTATCACCATTTATGGTTATATTATCCTCTGCATTTTGCATTTTTTCAGTGTAAATCATGTATTTTCCTATATTTAATTCACCGATTGTGTAGATGTTCATTAAAGTTCAGAGTAAATTCAAAGGTATTTAAATCAGAAATAGAGAAAACTGAAGAAAAAAAGACTTTTTCAGCAAAATCTACCATTAACTGAACATAAACCAAGTGTGTCCATCCACTGTCATTGATCCAACTCCATGGGTTTTACTGGTGAATCAATGTTGTAGAAGATGGCGGTGTTTCCACGGTAACTATGGAGCCTCTGAACGTCCAAATGGGTCATAACTGGAAAAAATCAAAATCTTAACAAGTGCATTTTTCTCATTTCTAGTCAAAATATCTCATCATACTTAAAATAAGACTTTTTTTTTCTTATATCTCACTAAAAAGTTACTCTTTAGGTGATTGTGTCTTATTTTAAGTGTGATGAGATATTTGGACTCGAAATGCTAAAAATACACTTGGTAAGATTTAGAGTTTTGCAGTGTATCTGATGACCACGAAAAGATGACAAACTGTATTTTACACCAATTATTAACAGGATTATTCAGGTATTAAACATTTTCGATGAGTAGATGGTTTTGGTCGCTGGTGGATGTTTGGGTCTTTATGGGTTAATGTCCTTCTTCCACTTTTATGTGCTTGTACATTAAGCAGTACAAAACATGCTCTTTGGTGTCGATGAAAGCACACATCATGAGGTTCGGGCCTTGGGGCTGTGTTGCAGAATTTTTATAACTTTCTTCTCTCTTGCAGTGCAGGCAATTTGTTGCGATGCTGTTGCAGCAGACCTACACACCATAACTAAAAAGGAGAAAAGGATCACAGTTTGGTATATATTAAGAAATGCACTGTGAATCTTTTTTTTTTTTTTAATTATCAGATACTTGTAGACTCTCTCTATATTAAACCAAGTGCTGTGTCTACCTGACTGTAAAATATTGCTTCAATATTACCTTTAATGTTTCTTTTGTCACAACCAGCAGATGGAAACAACTAAAAGGCATCTATGTACCTGTACTGTCATCTACAAGACCCTACTATCCAAACTGCAGAGATACTTAACATCTTGAGTCGTGTTAATAGTTCATCAACGTAGCACCAGGAGACGTCTACGTTCAGCTAATAGTTCACTTATACTGGAGGCCAAATTGCTAAACAGGACAGGTAAGTAAATAAATAAATAAATACATAAGGGTCAAAACACAGTTTTGGAAATGTTTCTGAGAGGACATTTTAGAGACAATATGACCGATTAGTGTTGCTAAATGACCCACATTTTTACTTTTAAATTCATTTTTGCTTTAGTTGGACCATAAGGGATTATCCAAAACAAGGAGCTACTTTATATTGAAATAAATGTTGGAATGGCAATCAATTAAAGTTCACTCTCTGACAGGACATTTTTGGCCCCTGATATAATAATGATAATAATAATAATAATAATAATAATAATAATAATAGTTCCAGCTGTTTTACACTAGAAATGCTATTTGTGCTTGTGATTGTTTTCCAGAGTGAATGAACTGTGTTGTTTCATGTTGGTAGGTAATTATATGTTGTAATTAGGTCCCCTTTGTGAATGAAGTGAAGCTGATTACACGAACACTAAAGAAGAAAAAAACGTTTACATTTATTTTTGTGATCAACATTTGTGCATGATACTAAAAGAATATCTACTAAAATACACTAATGTACAAGAAGTGGTCAAGGTTTGTGATGTTTTCTTTTGTTTTATTTCCCATACACTAAGCCTGAATCCTTATCATTTTGCCGCAGTTACATAACAATCCAACTCTCCCACACGATTCTTGCCTTGTAAAAACCTTGACCGACGTTGAGCAACCTTTGTCCGGGACTCGCACTATTTTACTTTTTATCAACGCCCCCCCAGAGGTTACGCTAAGCTAATAAAACAACCACAACAATAGGAATGTTTTGACAGGAAGTGGACGACATACTTTCCAGCGGCTGCCACTGGCTCTCTTACATCCGGTTCAGATGTCTGGCAACGTGTTTCCAATGAGATAATGCTCTGGACCGGTGGAGTAAACACCAGCAGAGTGGAAATCTGGATGGATGGATGGATGGATGGATGGATGGAAGGATGGAGGAGATATGCGCAGAGAAAGGGGATTTCCTTGAGGGATCTTTGGTTAGCTTTCATTTTCAACGAAGAAATCGGTTTGAGATTGAGATCGGTTTTGCCAGTATCTTATTCTTTGTATCACAACTTTGAACTTCTGTTTAAAACACCAAAAAAAAAAAAAAAAGCTTTTATTACAAAAGCTCCTGACTTTGAGGTGTTCCTTATTAAAAAACATGTTACTAATTGTAGGTCGCTAGTAATTGGTTCATGTTAAATTAAAGTGGCCTTCATAGCAGAGTTGTTGACTTGTGATTTTACATTTTACTTGAGTAAAAACATGAAAACAAGGATGTGACAATAGATGCTTGAGAGTAGAAGGAAGGAAGAAACCAAATGAGAACAAAATTAAAGAAAGTGGGACAGCCATGCCATCCCAAAGTCCACAAACAGAATAGTTGAATTTTATGATTACATTATTAACCGTATATTTAATGCAAACTGTACTGTGCAAAAGTCCTGTTTTTGCAGCATGCATTTTTATTTCTCAGTTTCTTTATTAGAACGCCCCAACAAAATGCAGGAAACATGTGCATTGTGAAAACAAAAAACAGCAGAACTAAAAGGCCTCTGAAGATACAAATCAGTATTTATTATGACCTCAGTTTGGAGTTTTCATTAATATTTTTTGTCATAAATTTTAACATGCTGCACACTTTGGGTTTTATTCTTTGCTTTGTCCAAATGATCCAATAAAGGTTCTAGAATGTTAATGTTTTTTCTCTTTCATATTTTCTGTATATTCCAGTAGTTCGTATATTGATAGAGGCTAAGAAAAGCATGTGTTTGGTCATTTTAACTCTGCTAAAACAGCAAACCTGATGGTGACCTAAGACTTTTATGTTGCGGCTTTGCATCTCCTCCTTTTTCTGTTTTTGCCTCAAATCCCGGTTCCAGTGAACAGTTCTGTTATTGAAGTTCTGTTAGGAAAGTCGACCTGCTGTTTTCTTGAATAACTTGCGACTTGACTTGGCCTCATCTTCCACGAATTGACCTGAGACTTAAGTCAATGAAGGCCACATGAAGACTCCATTGACTTGCTCCAAAATACTTAAAAGCAGCTGCATAAAAAGGGATTAAAGGACTGAGGATGGATGGAGACAGAAATCCTCTGACAGAGCCAGCAGAGGAACTTCCTGTCAGCTCATCTCTCAGCCCTTGTATATTTATACCTGCGTTGCCAGTTGGCACATAGGCTCCTTTCCACACAGTATTATAACTTAGTTGCTTAAGCGGCTCGGCAGTTGAGCCCAAGCTGAACCCATTCATCGTTTATAGATCTAACACCGCCACAGAACATTAGGGTACATGCTTTTAAAGAGAAAGCGAACCCATTTATATCATTTTCATTTCATCTGCAGTACCCTGATACAGTCTATATACTGCAGAGGAGTGCAAAGTTACTGGCAAACTAGACTCTAATGCAGATCAAACACTGTGCGTTTGAGTGCGTTACATAAGTGAGAGGAAGATAAAAGTTGTTTTGAGTCTTGTCCTTCATCGTTAATGCAAACCCTCACATCTGTCTTCCTCTGCTCTTTTTATCGTTGCTTGAAACTGCATAATCCCCTCCTTCACATGAGACGAGTTAAACAGCAGTGGAAGTTTGAATAAACGAAGCACAGTCGGGAGCAAAAGTCAGCACATTAGGTTGAATCACATAGAAACTAAACACATAAATACGGTCTTATAATACAACTTGTCATGTTTTGTAACGCAATGTCATAATACATGGCAACAGGAAACGTCAGACTGTTAACTAAGAAATTGTAAAGCTGATATAATGTGTCCTCGTGGAATTATTTGAATGCTTACATTTGCAGGCCATGACTCAAATCATAAAGTATCATATATACACTGAAAAATCTAAATCTTACCAAGTGTATTTTTCACATTTCTTGTCAAATTATCTCGTCACACTTTAAATAAGACATAATCACCGAAAGAGTAACTTTTCAGTGAGAACTTATTTTTAAACAATAGATCTGGAAAATCTTATTTCAAGAAATCTGACCAAGATCATTTTCACTTGTTCCACTGACAGATTTTTTGCTTGAATTAAGCAAAAAAATCTTGAATCAAGCAGAAAAATCTGCCAATGGACCAAGTGAAAATTATCTTGGTAAGTTTTCTTGAAATAAGATTTTCCAGATCTATTGTCTAAAAATAAGTTCTTATATCTCACTGAAAAGTTCCTCTTTAGGTGACTGTGTCTTATTTTAAGTGTGATATTTGGACAAGAAATGAGACAAATACACTTGGTCAGATTTAGATTTTTTGCAGTGTAACCCTAACAGGAGGACACACACAGTAGGAGGCAGAGTCTGGATGTGTCTTTGCTTTTTGCAGGAGCTTGACGGATAGTGTGTTATGTGCAGTGTGCACACTACAAACAAATATGCTTGTTTTTCTTTGGTGGGTGTGACTTTTTTTCACACTCAGTTAAACAGAGGAAAACACCCCCCGGGCTCAGGAAACAGACACCAGTGTGTGTGCATGTGTGCTGTACATTTCTACTCTTAAAGATCGAGTGTCGGATAAAAGTCTGAAAATAGAGGTGTTTGTTTTGGGTGGTTTTAATCAGGTTAAGTCAGAGCCAGAGGTAAACAACCTGACACATGGACGTATCAAATGTGTTCATATTTAGTGTGTGTGGTAGATGCCAGTGTAAACACTCTGTCACTACACCCTGTAAAAGGCTGCAGTGTGTTTTATGAGCAGCAGACCTACCTGTTGGGCTGGTGTTGGTTTCTGTCGAGCCTGTTGTGCACACGATTCCCACGATCAGTGTTTTCACTCGCGGGTCTTTGGCAGGAAACTTCATCCTCGCCTTCTTCAGTCTCTTCACACACTGCATTTGTGTCGTTTCTTTTCTGTCCCGTAAAATAGGCAACTCAACCCATCTCATTTTCTTGCTCCGCTTCTGTTGGCACACACAGGACAGTAGTTTGACTTATACAGTCATGACTACATTAACCCTAAGACGCTTAAGTGGGTCAGACATGACCCAGTGAGGCTGTTTTTTTCCAATATCTGTGTAATGAATAGTTATGATTTCATATTCCAGGTATTCCTCAAAAAACATGTTACTGACATCATTCAGTCATCATCTGAACCTGCTTTATCACACTAGGGTCACGGTGGGGGGGGTCGCTGCAGCCTATCATCATGCCATTAAATTTCTATGCCATGTACATTTTTTTTAATACCAAATCTACATTCTATAGATTTTATGGAATTGTAGTTTTTGTATTTACTACCCCAGCCTTCCATACGTGGGTCAAAATGTCTCGCTTTAACTTTCAATGGAATTTCATCTGATTCATTCCACATTCTTCAAGACCAAAGGATTCACTCACTCACTCAGTGGATGTTGCACTGTTATATTCCTGTTATATACTATACATTACATACAATAAATAATTTACTTTTAAAATTGTTAAAAATGTAAAAAGAAAAAAAAATACACCTCAGACATGAAGTCTTTTCTTTTTTTTTTGTAAGAGGACAAAATAACAAAAGTGGCATAAAAACACCAGACACTTGTGGATCGAAGGGTTAAATTAACACTTTAGCTACTTCAAGACTAAGAAAAATGTCTTTTACAGTTTTTTGAGTATTGGAAATATTAAACCATGATCATATTTGTCCTGTTGATGTTCACCAAACAGAAGGCCATGTCCTATCAAGGAAAAAAGAAAAAAAACAACCTTTCATTTTCCAATTGGGCTTTTTTACAGCACGTTTTGCTTCTTCCAGCAGTAAAAGCAGGAGATTCTCTTAACATTAATAATGAATCTGATGCATCTACGTGGATGCAGCCATTGGGAACTAAATGAACCACTCCTGTGTATTTTCTGCCATGAGTTCAAATGCCTGCAGTGAAGAAGGTCTGATGTTTAAACAGAACTGATGAACGCAGGACTCATGTTCCAATTATGTTATGTACAGTCATGTAAAAATTATTAGACCACCCCTTGTTTTCTTCCATTTCTTGTTCATTTTAATGCCAGGTTCAACTAAAGGTACATTTGTTTGGACAAATATAATGATACCAACAAAAATAGCTCATATAGTTTAATTTCAGAGCTGATATCTATCCATTTTCCATGTTTTCTTGATAAAAAACAAAACCACTTCAGTTCTTACATCAATATCTATGCCATTGCACTGACAAAAACAGTACTTTTATTCATTCCATGTTTTCTTTTCTGTCTGTTTTAGTCACATGATTCACACAGGAGTTAGTACTGGATTGCATAACCATTGTTTTTGATGACTTTTGATGGTCTAATCATTTTTTCCGCGAATTATGTATTTGTCACACTCGTTCGTACCACTAAGCACAAAAAATGTGGTTTTTAAAAGCAAGCTCTAAAAAATATTCTACATTCATTTCATATTCTACTTTTGTTCAGCTAAAAAAAAAACAAACAGAAATGAATTATTTTCAAAATCCTACGTGCAAAGTACAGTTTTTGTGTTGAATAATTACAGGCTGGGGTATACCAATAATTAGCAACAACATTGATTTTTATGTATTATTATTTTTTTGTGCAGTGTCAAATACTCACACTCATACCGCTAAGCACAAAATGTGAGCTTGTCAAAATGCAGCTATAAAATACATATATATTGTACATGGATAAGAATTGGCTCCAGTGGCACAATTTGAGCATAACACTTATTTGTACAACTCATTGTAGAAGCTGAGCTGAAGAAGCTCAAATAAGAATACACACCCTTGCCAAAATTCATTCCATATCCATGAAGACAGTCAAAATAGCAACGTGATGTCATGACTTTGTGTAAATACGCACGCCACTTTTAATTGGCGTGTTATCTGTACACATTATAAGCTCTCGGCGTGTATGTTCACGCCACATTAAATACTACACACTCAGGGTTAGGGTTAGGGCTTGGGTTCAGGGTTATATGAACTGGAGATCTTGGCGTAAATTGACACGCGAACAAATGGCGTCGAATAACACACGAAAGGTCGAAAATGCATACGTATAGCATGCCAAATGTCATAAGAATTGGCGTGACATACAACACGATTTCATGAGATCAGTGTCCAAAACAGTCAAAAAATGGTGAATGAAAAGCCCATAAGGGTTAACAGCACTGGGCTTAGCTTAGCAAAGTTTACTCAGTAGAAGGAATGAGGGAGGAACAGACAGCCTGGATGTCAAAAACAAGTCCGTTTACCATTGGTAACATAGTTCTGTGTTGTTTTATCTGCAGAAAAATGTGGAAAATCTGTTATTTATGCTGGCCTATTTAAGCCACTAATTTATTTATTCATTCATTTATTTTGTGCTGGAATTGTTATATATAGTATGGATAGGCACTTGATCATTTTTTTTGTTTTCACCCACTGTTTTATTCATGTTTTGGTTTAAATGTGACATTTTCTTTGGTTTTTTTTTTTTTTTAGATGGCTCATGTTTTTAAGCTGCCTTTAAACATCTGTCCTTGGACAACACATGAAAATGAGCCCTGTTATTGAAATCTTTCTGATAATTAATGAGCCTTGTCCCTGTCAAAACAACAACAAATGCAAACACACAAACAAAATACAAATCAATGCTGTGACAAAAAAAGGACTTGTGACTTTTTTCATGACAAGGCGCACATGACTGATGTTTATAAAGTCGACTCCATCTAAAAACATTTCCTAAAACTGAAATTCTGATTCTCCAGGCTAAATGTGTGCAAGTTTAGCAGTAATTTGAGACACATTTAAGTATGAAAATGGAAAAACACTTGGAAATAGTCTTTTCTGATGTAAAATTTCTAACTATTTAATCATAAAAAAGTAACTTGTCATGAAAAGGAGATTATTTATTAAAATATGTTCATATAGACCATTATAACTAACTTTGCTAATTCTGACAAACACAGTAACTTATTTTATCAAAAAAAAGGAAAGAAAAACAGAATTTTCTACTTTGATATAGTGGAAACACATTACATCCTTGGATTTCTCACCACAAATGACAAGATAAGTGGTAGTGTAAGTGAAATCTCTAACAAAATAATAAATAAAACGGCTTCAGAAATGGAAAGTGCTCGACTAAATGTCTTTTTTTGGAGCCGGGATCAAACGGTCTGGTGAGATCACATCCTTCTTACAGTGCTGGGTCACACAGGGAAAAGGGGACAATGAAATGACATCACCTGTCATTTGTTTAGCCCATGATGCCATTCAGTTTAGCTGGCTCACATGTCCGCTCCCCCCTCCTCCCTTTCTGCTGGAAATTTTCCAGATTTGTCTCACCAACTTTCAGGACGACAGCAGCTGATTCCAGCAGCGTCCATTGTGCTCCCAGTGCTTCCTTACATCTTTTATAGTCGTGTGAACAGCTCTGCGTCCAGCTCCGCTCCCCGCTGACAGACATGCATGTAAACAAAGCCCTGAAAAGTAAAAGCAGACAGTTCCAGACCCCCACTCAATCGGACCTTCATCCCACCATTGTATAACCCAGCTTCCTCAGTGTACCCCAGATGAAAGCTCAAAACACGCTCATGTAAGTCTTTATAATATGTTTATTTCTGTAAACACAGATTATATTGGCAACAACACATCGACACCTTCACATTCTGTAAGTTAAAATAGCTTCATAGATACAAAAAAAAAAAAAAAATAGAGGAAAGGTACATGAGGAGGGAATGGGGGAGTCACTTTGTCCTGGAGAAACAAATTCAGCGCTGAGGTTCAGGAAATGGCAAGAGCACACCGTCGTCAGAGAGTCTCAGTCCAACACCGAGCCGCCGTGCGCTGGAAGGCCCTCCGCCTGCCTCCACTTGACGTTACGTAGCTTGAACCATTTCTAGAGGAAATAAACAAACAAAGAAAAAGAAGAGGTGTTGAAAACTGGCACCAGGAGTTTGGGTTCAGAAATAAAGCAGAATACACCTCTGGCACAAACCGCTGCAGAGCTTGAAACACAAGAACGATGAGGTAACGGGTACGACTGAAAAATACAGCCATGACATGAATATTCCTGAGAAGTTACCCAGGTGGAGTTCCTGTATTGTCAAGGTTGATTTAAACAAAAATACTGAGTTTCCAGCTTCATTGTTAGCACTTACTGTACATCATCCTTAGGCCATTAGCTACATTTACATGCGAACAATAACTTTGCATTTGTAGGGTGCAACTAATCTACCTAAATGACAAATAGGAAACCCAATCATCTTCTTCGACATTGTAGTCTTTGTGCTTATTCAGGTAAGACACTATAGTACAGGGTATCTGGTCTCACTAATCTGCAGTTTGTCACAACAGAGCTTAACTTGCTTTGTCAGTCCAGGGTTTTTGTTTTTTTGTTTTTTTTTAATCTATTAGTGCATTCATGTAGAAGAGGCGGCGTCAGCAAACCACTGCAATGCGGACGGGTCTAGATCGGCTGCATATTTCTCACAAGACGTACAAGCTATAAACCAGAGCAAATGTGAAGGGTTTGAGGAAATAAAACAGGCTAAAAGAAACAGAACTGGCAACCAACTGCATCATTTAGTCACGGGTGCGTCTGACTATATTAACAAGTGGCCGTTCAGTTAAATTACTAGTTATCGTATTCTCGTTCTGCACAAACCAAGGCTGAGGAAAAGTGAAAGCGTTCTGGAGAAAACGCCGAACACTGACCCGACGCTATCGATCTTGTAGGAATCTATTAAACTGTAAATGTATTCACGTGTTCTTGCCAAAATGAAAACTACAGAAAAGCTGACCGTGAGGGAAAAATACTCAATATTAGAAATTCGGGAAGTCTTGGACAGCAACTGAGCCAGCTGTCTATCACACTAAGTTATAAAGAACAGAATTCATGACACACACAAGCAGATGACTCAGAGCTGGATGATGAAGTTGATGACTCAGACTCAGAATTATCTGTTTCTGGAGACTTTGGTTTGTGTTTTTACGGCACTCCTGACAGAACCAGACAGCGCCACGACTTATCTGAATGGGAGTCGAGTCAATGCCAGTAGGTTGGATTCAAGGGTCTGGATAAAGTGAAAGACACTATGTTGCCTCATACTTCTGAGAAAGGTTGGTGTTTTTCTGAATGGGAGTCCATAGAGTCATTGATATGATACTTTAAATACTTAAGTTGGTGATTCAGCTTCTATTTGTGGTTGTTACCGATGGATGTATTAAGAAAACTACTCATCTTTGCTTCTGTTAAGTTTTCACCAATGAGCTATTACATTATGACACCGATTATCCCATTACACTGGTACCTTTCAGTGGGTTGGATGTATCAGGCAATAAGTGAACATTTAGTCCTTTAAGCAGCAAAATGAGCAACGTTCGGAACTGAGCAACTTTAATAAGGTCCATATTGTAATGCTGATGCCTGGGTCACAACATCTCCACAACTGCAGGTCTTGTTGGGTGTTCCTGGTCTGCAGTGGTTAGTACCGGCTAAAAATGGACTAAAGGGGGACATCCCAATCTCAGGACCACTGATTATCTTTTCCATTGTTTCTAATGCATGGGCTAAATATTCACTTGATACCTAATATATCCCACCCACTTACAGTTCCAATTAGAATGAGATAATCACAATTAATACCACTTTGCCTGTCATTGGTCATAATGTCATGGCTGATCGGCGTACATCTAGCCTTCTAGCCTCAAGGTCAGTACTTCTGAACCTTTCTTGGTTAATTTTGACCTTTGCTGTGACGCAAAAGCTTAAGCTAATGACTCTGGATCAACATAATACAGTGTGTTTACAATTGGTAAAGGCAAAGATGTGACTTTTTCTGTGTATGCTGGTATATTTACTAGTAAAGACCCTGCCCTCTGTCTCTGTTTTACTGATATTTTGTTCTTGTTTTGCTGTGTTTGGGATCATTCTGGGGTTAACCTTTGGTTAGCGAGTTACCTCCAGTCAATCAGTAATTACATCATGGAGCATGCATGGGTGAAACTAGGGCTGCAACTAACGATCATTTTAACAATCGATTAATCTGTAGATTATTTTAATAACTAGTCGATTCATTGGATAAACACAAAAGACTCAATTCTCAAAGATCAGTATTTAACCCAAAACAATATGGGCTGCAGACAAGTCACTAAAGGTTACATCCCTGCAATGGCTTTAAGTATAGTTAAACATTAGCCTGCTACCTAGACTTGTTATGGTTAGAGAGGCTATCAAACTAGCGTTGGATGTATTAGTTCCACTCAATGATAGGTAGCATTAGTCTGGTGGCCTGATAAACGGAGATGGATGAAAATGTTATAATTACAACGACAGTGTCTAACTAGCGACACATAGGCTATCTTAAGCTAGGTTTGCATTATGTTCCTGGTGGCCACAGCAGCCCTGTTTGCCCGAAATGTACTGTGCCGTGGGATTTTTACCATTTTTTTCTCCATATTCAAGTTTTTTTACATAAATGGCGCTCTACGTTTGGGCCAAATGAGGCTAACGCGGCCACTGGGAACATAATGTAAACCTAACTTTAAAAATCTGGCCCGGCATCTGAAACCTCAGCCAATGCTGCTCTGTGTTTTCTTCTTACGCTACACAGCATACGGGCCTGCCTCAATACTAACGTGCTCAAGATCCAACGACTCGACTGCTGAATTCGTTGCCAACTCTTTTAAGGATTGATTTGGATCAGTTTAATTGATTTGTTGTTGCTGCACTAGGTGGAACAGAATAAAAAGAAAGTGACCCGGTTGCACAGCTCTCTCCTCTCATGTACTGCACAGTTCTGTCTGAGACAAAACTCCACAGTCTGTCACCTCTAACAGACTGGTTAATGACACACCAAGCAGAAATAAGGAATCTTGTGCCTCAGCTGTATTTTACTGCTGGAACATTACAATAGAGTTTTGCAAAGGTGGTCAAGAGAATCAACCTTTTACTTTACTATTTCTCAGCTTTTTTCTTGCTATGTCACCTAATCCATTGCTCATTCTACCCCCACTCACTCTCTCATTCACGAAGTGGAGAATAGGGGCCAAGTCAGCTCAGCTGTGTTTGCAAATACAAGTGAGAAATGCATCAAACTTTGCCTTTCATGAACCTTTCCTAGAACAAAAAATACAGCGTATGTGATTTGTACTCATTCATCAATGCCCAAAAAAGCCTAAAAAATGCATATAAGTCGAAGTTATGTTTCTTCTGACTTCAATTACTTTAGTAATCACATCGCAGTCACATTTTTTGGTGCATGTAAGTGTGGTCGCTGACTCATACAAAGGCGGCAGTGACCCTGGGGCGAAGTTGTGTCAGGGAAACCGCAAAAGACGAATGTTTCCAAATCGCATTAACAGAGAAAGCTGGCACTGTCTGAGCCTGTTTCTCTGTGGGTCCAGTTCAAGGCTGCGACGACGCTCTGACCAGATGATGACTGCGCTAGTGCTTCCACACATATGTCCTGCAGCATCACTGTTTAGCGGTTAACGTTGCCAAGGGATTCACAACAATGCTGACATCATCCTGATAACACCGAAGGGAAAGGGAGGGATTTGGGAGTGCGACCTTAAGACACGAGACTGGGTTTTGCTGCATGTGCATCTGGCAGGAGGAGCAGTTTCCACATTTTACAGTGAAAACACATGAGATTCCCATTTGGAGTCGTCTGGGATAGCGTTCAACAATGCAGACACTAAATAAATCCTACAACTGTTCTCTTAAGACTGTATTTATTTATTCACTCTGTGTTTTGGGATTTATATAACGTCTCTTCATTTGTCATTTTAGTTCATCAATCCATATTTTTACTCCACCGGATCACGTCTCTGAAGGTTTTATCTTTTAATGCAGTTTTTGTTTCCAGTTTTGAATAGAAATCCGGGCTCTCAATGGTAGTTCGGTACTTTCTTTTGTTTTTGGTCCATTTGTTAAACTTCAAAAGATCTTTAAAGGCCTAGAGACGCATTATACACATGCCATTTCTGAAAAATACTGATGAGATTTATAATCCTGCAAAGCTACACAATAGTGCTTCTGTCATTTTTCTCCACTGAGTAGCAATAGATTATATAACAAGGGCGTTCAGACTTGACTCTACCTTATGACACAGCAGCACTGAAAACAAATAAAATGGTCTATGAAAGGACCTCAAACGCACTGCGCTGAGGCCGAAGAATATTGTAAATTTTGTTAATGTGAAAAGGGGAGTGTTCGTTCTCCGGTGAATGCTTTGTTAACAGATTCAAAACACTTGAAACATGAAGAACAAAACAACATCAGCTGGAAATGAAGTCAGATCTTTTGATCAGGGACCAGACCTTTACCTCACCCTGTCCTCCACTTCCTTGCTTTGAAATGTTTGTATATATCGAATGGGAACAGGCACCAACACCACGCAACTAATAGACTTTAAACCTCCAACACAAGCTGAGGATAAGGCAAATGTTGAAACACTTCTGTCATGACACTGACTGCCTTTACTTTATAACTGGCACTGAAAAGCTACAACACAGTCACTAGAATAAAATACTGCTGCCATGTGTTTCTGCAGAACATAGATTTGTGTAATCGGACTGTAATCGATCATTCTAGGATCTGCGGTTTTTGCTGTTCTTCAATGTGAGGAGGCTGGGATGGATCCAGGATTTTATCTTCAGAGAATGGAGCTTCTATTCTGACTCCTGTAGATTTTAAGGTTTAGGCCTATGAAGGCATTTTGGTTCGGGTTTGGAAAAGATCATGGCACAGTTTAAATATTAAAGCTACAGTATGCATCCTATTTCTAGTTGCAAAGCAAACGTGAACTTGAAACAGAGAGATGCTGAAAGATACTGGAAACACATACACAGATACCAATTTGGGATGATTTCTACTTGATTATCATGTTTGTAGTGTTCTTATACCATCCTGCAATGGCACCTTGTATCCTCTCACATCTGACGGACCTCATGGAAAATACGCAAAATAATCTAATTCCAATGGCTGTTGCTTAGCGCTAGCTTAATTTCAAAATATTGTACAATGTAGCTTTAATGATTACAATTAGGGATGTCCCGATCTGATCTACAGATCGGTATCAGCTGCCAATCTGGCATTTTTTAGAAAATGAGATCTGATTTAATCACAAGATTGGGCCGATGCCGGCCCAGTTATGGGGGGCAAGAGGGGGCAATGCTCCCTTAAACAAATGTCCTGCCCCCTCAAATTAAAGTTTCTGAAGATAGGGAAAAGGAACATGAGCTGCAAAATAGCAAGAGACTAAGAATAAATAGTAAGTGTCTTAAGTTTCACTTTCACCTTGTATGGTCATATGGTCTGCTTATATTCATTATGCGGTAAGTACAGCACAGAACACACCCTCCGTGTAATCCCTGGATGGACTTGTCCATAGATGCACTATAGCAGGGGTGGCAAACATACGGCCCGCGGGCCAAAACCAGTCCACCAAAGGTTCTAATTTGGCCCGCAGTATGAATTTGGAAAGTGCAAAAATTATACTAAAATTATGAAGTCAAAGGTGTAATACTTGTTTTAGTTCAGGTTCCATATTCAGCCCAATTGTGATCTCAAGTAAAAGACTAGTATAATAACCTATAAATAATGACTCCAAATTTAAGTCAAAATTTCATTGTAAAAAGTATCGGTATCGGATCGCTATCAGCAAAACTGATCCTAAAAAAAATTGGATCAGATGAGAAGCAAAAAAATCCAGATCGGAACATCACTAATTACAATAAGTCATTTTTTCACATCTTTGGAGACTTTTCTATATGAAACTAAACTGTCTCTAACCAAATCCAAATGCTGTCAGTGCCTAATTTTAGTCATCAATTATTCAATATCGCTGCCATTCTGGGAGATTTAGTCAAATTTAGTCTGGTTAAGAAGATATATCATTGCTAGATAAAAACTACAAATATCGACAATTTTTAGTTCAGAAATGCTACTATGACAACAGTTTATTAATATGTACTGGGTTCCAGAAGTTGCAAAACATGTGTAATAGGCGTTATATCTCATGTTGCGCCATATGCTTTTAATGAAATGATCCCTGTGCTTGAAATGTCCTTCAGGTTGTTTTTGGTTTTCCCTGTACTACCTCAGCTCTGAGAAATCTGGACGAACTAGTTTGCAGAGTCAGAATAGAAGAACGAGTGACAAGCACATGACTGAGAGCCATGATTCACTGATTGGTGAAACGTTTGCTCTGTAAAGGCCAATTATGCAAAAAACATTCTCTGTTCCACGTGAGTGTTTCACACAGACAGAGATTTGCCTGCGAAATGACATTACGTCAAGGCAAATGTCTGAATTTACATATAAGGCTGTAACTTCATCTTGTGTGTCAACAAGTAAATAAATTATAGAACCACCGCTGAGTCGTTCCAAATTTGAGCTCATTATAGATGATGACCGAAAGAACAAGATGATCTATCTGTGAGTGGAATGCTACTGGAGGAGCTGGCGTTAGGTCCAGCGGGTTGGTTATCGGCGCTCTGAAGCTTCACATCTGGCTCCTGATGTGACCGTTACAGGCTTTACAGTAGGCCAAAGGCATTCCTTAGATAGTGTGATGTGGGAGTGTTTACATGTGGACGCGGGGGTGATACAGAATGAATGCCTACAAAATGTTCCCAAGGTCAATAATTAACATCCGCAATGCTTTAGATGCGGCAGCTTTAAAATCGATCCGCATTAAAGAGATACTGTCATCTACAAATCCATCCAAACATTTATTTGTTTGATCTGTATGACTGTTTCTAAGAAAATTAATATTAAATGCAGTTAATAAGCTAAAGGTAATGGCCTAAAATGACTTTCCAAAAAAGCCAAAGGTGTTCAGTTTGCTAACACAACTAAAATAAAATGATGATAGTGAGTTTCCACAACACTTTTCAGCTTTTTATGCTGTTCAGGTAAGTGTAGCAGCTCTATGTTTAAACTTCTGGTGTATATTAACCCTTAAATACCCAGAACTGTTTTTATACTGATTTCAAGGGTTTTTTGTTTTTAACTGAGTGATTTGTCACAATTTATTATAACATTACTCTTTGTATTTTGCATTTTTCACTGACGATCAGGTATTTTCTTATATTTAATTTCCTGATTGTGTAAATATTTATAAAATCCCAGTGTAGAGTAAAAGGATTCCATATTAATAGAGAAAACTGTAGAAAAAGCGACATTTTCAGCAAAATATACCATTAATTTAACATAAGCATTTGTCTACAACCACTGTTATTTGGGCTTTACTGGTGAATCAATGTGAAAAGCTGAGAAACTGCATTTTACCTAAATTATTTAACAGTATTGATAGGATTTAGTTATTCTTAAATTATTAAATGTTTTAGATCAGAAGAAGCTTGTCATTGCCAGTGCCTTTTTAGGTGTTAGTTAACACAGGCTGTTCCTCTCCTTCACACTGGATCACTAACAGATTACCAGTCATCCAAATAGTTGCCAGTTAGTTTAATAGTGAAAAACTAAACATTTAATTATTGCAGCTCTCATTAAAATACCCTGCTACACAAATAATGAAAAAGCTGCATTGCTGTATTTCACTTGAGGGAGGTGCACTTATATAATAGTAATCATACTTTTAAATATTAAGAAATTCTGTGGATTATCTGTCTTTGTCTGTGATTAAACTGTATATATTTAGAATTTTTAGTACACACATGTCTCTTGACAAAGAGATCCAGACCTCAGTGAGACTAGCTGTGTAAATAAGGGATTAAATAAATACAGAAGAGGAAAAAAATTAACCCTGTGATGATTTTTCTTCCTGAGGGATCATATTCAAAAAAGTGGTCTTTAAATCTTATATATGCGTGCAGCCGAGGAACAGGATTAATGTGAGAAAGTAGGAAAAAAACACCACATGTATAGGAAATGTACAACAAAACAAAAAAAAACTGTCAGTCCCGGGTGATTTCTTAGGTCGCCCCAGTAGAGTGAGTCACCCTGTTCACGCTGTTTGTGTTAATAGAGCAGAGCTGAAAGGCAGCAGGAAACTCGACTCTGACATGACTTCATCAAGATTAAACAGCCAGGAGCCGCTCTGCTGACAATCAATGGACCGCTGCCTTTGTGCTCAGTGTTTGTTTACACCCAAATGGGGATTATTTCATCACGCTGGGACGTTTTGGACATAAATATTGGTCCGGATCTACCTGAGCACAGACGCTGTCACCTCACCTGCTCCATTCCCAGTCAACAGAACAGCAGTCCCATAACAACACCAGATTTTAGCGTCCTCCCCTTTCAGCTTTTGTGCAACGTACACATACCACCCATTACCCAAAAACTAATGTAGCATCCAGGAATTAGACACAATCACATACAAAATCAAGCCTCACTTAAGTAAAAGCATCCAACTAGTATCACAAAAATGTAAACTAAATGTGGTATTATGCAGTAAATGGTCAGCATTTGATGTTTTTGAGCCCATGTTAGTACTTTAATCTACAGCAACGCATCATTTTCTATAAGCTCATCACACTGTAAGTTAGTAGTGTTGCTGTCCTCTGAGAACCACAGACAATATCTCTATAGAGTCAACTTTTCATGAGCTCGGAAAAAGTTTTGACGATGCATTTTCCATATAATCCAAGTTTAAATGAGATTCAATGTAGGATAAATTTGTTATAGTTCATTTTTTATCAAAAACATCTGAAATCAGCACATGTGGAGATATGTTCACTAGACAGGGACAGGATGAAAAAGTGTCATCTGGAGAGTAACCAGAGCTAAGGAGTAGAAGAAGTATAAAGCTCCATGTGATTTCTAAAAATAATGCAACACATATTCCAGAGTAAAGTCCTTTTTGTACTTTCTGTACTTAAAGATATGACTTTTACAGAGTTATTTAAAGGACATTTATAAACCAGTTGTTTGACTTCCAATGCCCTTTTCTATTTCTATTTTCTGATAGTCTTCTAATTACCCTAATCTATTTTAAGATCAGATAAGAAATGGGGAAATGAGTGTGTGTTTATGTTGAAGAGGTTATGAAAAGGTCTAAAATCAAGCACCCACACTTGAATAGAACTTCATTCCATAAATAGGTGTTGAGAATTTCTGCTCTGAGACACAAAGAATGATTGTAGAGGACAATAAATGTTAAATTACTCACTTCTGTGTCCTCCTCTGACAGCCCGCACTCCGCAGCGATCAGCATGAGCGTCGTGCCATCCGGATGCCTGCTGACTTTGGTGAAATTCTCCTCCAGGACTCTGATCTGATAGTCCGACAGCTTCAGACACTCCGACCCTTGTGGAACCTTATTCATGTCGCCTCCTGATCTCCAGTCTGTTAAGATTAAAAAAAACTGTTCAGCTTCAGTCCCCGTAGGAGCAGCTCCGGAGAGGGTAAGATGTGCGCGCACCAGCCTGACGCGCAGCGGAGCGCACAGGACGCGTGGATGGAGAGAGTGGAGTGGAGAAGTGGTGGCTCACTGACAGCTCGGCGGGAGTGTGAGTGAGCGAGTGAGTGAGGAGGAGGTGTATGAGTGGGTGTGTTATGTGTGGGAGCTTTACTACTGTCAACACAGGCGCGTCACCAGGCCACTCCCACCCTCAGACCCCTCCCACAGCCGCACAAACATCACCGCAGCGCGTCAACACAGCTTCTAATCCAGCTCTGAACACTTCCAGAAGGTCCGACCCACACATTCTACCATCTGAACACACTGTGCAGTTTGTCGTCATCAAAACTAGTCGGAAAAAGCCCTCAGATCTTTTACTCATGTTACAGTCCTCATCAAAATGTACTTTAAAATATCAGAAGTACATGTAGATGTGTTATATTATTATAGGATCTTGTGTCTTTTATGTACTTATTTATTGTTTTTAGGATTTCTTTTAATTGTTTTTATGATGTGCAGCACTTTAGAAACGTTCTTGTTTAAATGTGCTACATAAATAAAGTGGATTGGGTTGGAAGTGGATCTTTCCGTGTTATCGCGAAAAATATCTAAGAGTAGTTTTATCTTTTTGAATGAGGAGCTTGTTGTAGATGATTCAGCTTCTACTGCATCATATCTATGCAGTTGTGAGTGCACCCTGAAATTGTCTGTGTATGTTATGTACGATGTTGCATAAATATTAATGTATAACATCTTTTACTTGTCTGTTGAATGAGTACACTGAATTGTACTGTTTTACGCAAACTATGTTGTTTTTATAGAGAATTAAGATGGAAATCAACCTTGACTATAATAAATAATAATAATGGATTAGATTTATATAGCACTTTTCAATTAACGCACACGCAAAGTACGTTCAGTGGATCTATTATTCATTCACTCACACATTCAAACTCTAGTAGTGGTAAACTACGTATGTAGCCACAGCTGCCCTGGGGCAGACTGATGGAGGCACATGACTGGGACAGAGCAGGATTTGAACCGTCAACCCTTTGATTATTGGATCACCATCAGCATCTATTATGTTTATTAACCCTTTATTGGGCAAGTGACTATTTTTGGTCATTTCCACACACATTACAAGACAGTGACAGCAACAGTTCCAG
>JAPQRP010000002.1:14194224-14204689 GCA_037367295.1 Apogon hyalosoma
GGGTTCTACTGCACATGTGCCATTTATGACAAGAGTCTGTATGTAACTCAAAAGTAATACAAGAGTCAAGTAACACATTACTATTCTGAGACAGTAATATTGTATAAGGAAATACTTTTAAATAGCAGTAACAAGTAATCTGTAATGGATTACAGTTTGGAAGTAACTAGGACAACACTGGTGCTCACAGAATCTACTGGCTTCCAGACATGTTCAACCCACAAGTATACCGAAAAAAACGTCAGGAAATAGGATCTGTTTTATGAAGACAAACATGCGACCACATTTGAGTAAACCGCAATCCTGCATAAGAGCGGCAAGGTTAGCTGAACCGCAGGCATAAAAACAAGCCGTTTAAGGCCCTTATCTGGACTTACACTCAAATATTTTCCCTCAAAAACTACAAAAAGCCACAGTCCGTATTTTGACTGCCGCCCGCGACTATCTGAAGTATATCCGGTGCAACAATAGCCCATTGTTTGCTTACAGGATGAACACAGAAAGTGCTTTAGAGTGAAGCCAAACGTTCTCTGACAAAGAACTCCCACAGCCTGCAGAACTGCATATCACAGACAGATAACCTCAGTCTGCACGAGACCGGAGCTGCGTATGCGTCCTAACAATCCTGCTCTGAGCCCCTTCAGAAGGAAAAGGAAGACGTGGAGAGGGGCTTATCTTGTACCAGCTGACTCGTATCAGAACTGTACACACACAAGTCGGTGATGGATACAACTCTACACAGTGCATACAACGATGAATAACATGGGTATCACTGAAGACTGAGTGACTGCACACCTAGAAAGTTTATAGAATCTGAAAAGGATTGAGGATATCCCATGTTTTTATCTTTATATGTTTGAACCGCATCTAGTGTTCCCATCAATTTAACACTTAAAGACATAGATCTATTGTTGCGGTGACTTCCAAATACATTTTTCTCTACAATTAACCGTTCCTAAGAGATTTATTATGATTTATTACAATAGCATCCTCTGCATTTTGCATTTTTCAGTAAAAATCAGGTATTTTCTTTTATTTATTTAACAGTTAATACAAAGGTTATTATATCAAAACAGAGAAAACTGAAGAAAAAGTGCTTTTTTCCAGCAAAGAACATAAAAACAAGCATCTACAACCACTGTCATTTGTCAAACTAGATGGGTTTTACTGGTGAATCCACGTTTCAGAAGACAATGGTGTTTCCACGTTTACTACGGAGCTTCTGAACGTCCAAATGGGTCGTGACTGATGCCGCTGAAAAGCTGAGAAGTTGCATTTTACCTGAATTATTTACACGTATTGATAGGATAAGTGGTTCAGAAGTTTTGTAAGAAGTGCCGTATCATTTAGAGATACAGGTTTTCACAGGACATTAATGGGATGAAAACCCATTATTGACGGAGAAATTTCTTGCAACACTTGCTACAACATTACAACCTGATCATTAATATCAGCTTTTTGGACAAAACATACACTGTAAATTCTTGGGAAATCTGAATCTTGATTGAAAAGCAAAGCTGAAATACATCAAACTCTACATTTGTTGATTTTAAAAGGAGGGGATATGAAAGCCTCACACCAGAGGACATGCCAGGAAACTGTCACATTAAACATGCCAAGAGTTTCCTGATGCCATGAACACTCAAGATCTAAAGACTGGACTCCAGGAATCCATCTCCACCGTCATCAAATGAATGCCCCTGAAGATGTCATCAAAATAAATCAGAGAAACCGAGGTGTATATTAATCTACACCTGTTTTCAGCAGGGTTTTACTCCTGTTTGCTGTTTGTCGTTTTGGTTTCTGCTTTAGGACAGATGGAGGTGAAATGCACAACTGCGTGAGGAAACTGTGACTTCATAAGCAAGAATAAATGAAAGAGGGTCTGTAGTACGAAGGAAAGTTGGATGAGAGCGGTGGGTGAGGGGCTGGAGTTGGGTGGTGGGACGGTGTGGGTGTGTGAATGGTTTGACCAGTTAAAACAGGAGTTTAACTTTCACTGGCAGAACAGCAGCTGCTTGTTTCATTGTAAAAAAGAAAAAAAAAACCTAGTACAGAGAAGACAAGTATTCTGAAATGTGACCAAAGTGTTTTGAATTATGCAAAAAAGAAATGGAAAACCTAGATTAACTAAAATGAAAAAGCCACTGAAAAATTCAACTGGAAAATAACAAAAAAAAAAGCCCAAATTTAACCTGAGCCTGTTAAAAGCAAGAAACACAGAGATTTCAGATAGATCTGACATTCTAACTTCACTTTAAACTCAGGTTTGAAGTGAAGTTCGAATCTATATCTATATGCGTAATACGGCTTTGAAATGGAACGAGTTTATTTTTGACGTATACTATTTTTTGTTTTGTGCAGGATTGTTTAGAATTTATTTTGACGTGTGTAAGATTTGTTAAGTTACTTTGAGGAATTGACATAAGACTTTGCGATCAGTAGAAAAAGATGGGGTAAGGGGGCGGGAGTATATAAGTTGTACTTCATCCCGCTCCTTTTCGAAAGTTTTTTTTTACTTTTTTCCCCCTTGTCTTTTGTTGTTGTTTTTTTTTTTTTTTTTATATTTGAAATTAAAAAAAACAAAACAAAACAATACATACACTAGAGATGCTGTGCATGTTATCTTGCTCTTACATTAAGGAAAACATCTTGTTTCTCTGTTGAGATTTTAACTTTGGCTCAGTGTGACCTGAAACATCTTATTAAAAATACGAAATCGATCAGCTGTAACATTATGACCCCTGACAGAACAAGTGGTAATAACATTATTTCATTACAGTGGTGCCTTTTACTGGGTTGGATGAATGAGGAAGCAAGAAACTGTGTCGCCTCTGTTGGGTGCTCATGCATGCAGCTTCATCCTGAGCGGTTCTGTCTAGAATAAAATAACCTCCATCATGTGCAAATATCCTTTCTCTGGCTCGCTGGTACTGGATGTGGACAGTCCTGATGTGTTGGAAAAAGCAAAATGCAAAACGTTAAAGAACAGAGTGACTTTAACCTGGTCCACACTGTAACGGTGATGACTGGGTCAGAACATCTTCACAACCGCAGGTCTTGTGGGGTGTTCCTGGTCTGCAGTGGGTAGAACCGACCAAAAATGGACTAAGGAAGGACATCCCAAATCAGTACCACTGATCATCTGTGGGAAGTGTTAAATAAATCTGATCTATGGAGGTCCACCTTTACTTCTGGGACTTCAGGGATCTGCTGCTAACGTCTTGGTCCAGATACCACAGCAGACCTTCAGAGGTCTGGTGGAGTCTAGGCCCCGGGTCAGAGCTGTTTTTATGGAAAAAGGGGAACCTACACCATATTAGGCAGATGCTAATAATGTTCTGCTCCTATAGATGCGTGATTGGTTGCGATTGTTTTTCTTTAGACTTCTTTTGGTAGGTACTAACCATTTATGCTCTATCCCAGTTTCTCCCTTGTCAAAGTTGCTCAGATCCCTCCTCTTACTCATTTTTCTGTTAACAAAACATCGACTTCAAGGGCTAAATGTTCACTTGCTGCCTAATACACCCACCTACTGACAGGTCCCATTGGAACGAAATAATCAATATTGATACCACTTTGCCTGTCAGTGGTCAGAAAGTTGTGGTGAACTTCTGAAACTGCTGTTGTTGGTTGAGAAAACAGACACTTAAGTCATGTCAAGGTCGGTTTAAAATAATGCTGAATGGACTGGTGACAGATCCGAAAAGCAAAGAAAGCACACGTGTTTTAACATGATCTCCAATGCGAGTGGACGGACGAAGAAAACATCTGGCATCCCTCTGCATGCAACTTCTCAAACTGCTCAAAGATTTAGGGAAAGTATGTAAAACTTAAAATGCCAGTTTGCTTTAAAGTCCGTGAAATCAACGCCCTTTTCCAGCTGCTTGTGGCCACACTTTCCTCCAACATATTTACTCATAATAAAAACTGTACTACGCGTTTCAAATATGAAAACTGAGAATGTGAGACTTCTTGGCAACGAAAGCATTTTGGATAAAATATCAGAGGTCCGCACTTTAGTTTTCCAAGAGAACAGCAGCGCTCGGACCATATGGGAGCCAGATATGTTTGCAAATGGACCAGAGAAGCCAGCACGGCAGGACACACTTCACTAGCTGTTTGTGTGTTTACTACAGACTATTAGCTGCAGAGTATTTTATAGATGGAGCTCCTTAAGCAGCTCAGCACAGTAAAAAGAAAACAAACTCAACTCTGACACAGCCTGTGAAGTCTGAAAGCAACTGCAGATAGTTTTCTTTTAAAAACACGAAGCATGGGAAAGAGGATCAAACTATGTTAATTTAAGTGTTTTCTGATAAGAACTACTCGACTATATAAGGGCCTTGTTTTAATGCAGATGGAGACCTAATAAATGCCTTTGTACCACACCATAACAAGCACAGCCCAGCAAAAAAAAAAAAAGTTACCACCTGGATTTAACTAAGAAAATAGTTTAGATCCTTCCATTGGACAATTATTGCAATGATTAATGTTTCAGCTGCAACAAGTTCTTTAACACTAACTGATGCAGTGGTAGCTTCTCACCCTCAGTCTAATGGACAGTGCAGTAGTTACAACCCATACACTTTGTTTTTCTTAACCTTAACTTGTATATATCCTATATAGCCTGTACATATCTTTATTGTTGCACAAATTTCTCATTTGTAGTACTGAGTTTGTTTTTTGTGTATTTCAGTAGTTTTTTGTAGTATTTTAGTAGCATATGTGTATTAAACATTTAATCCTATAGTTCTTGTGCACTGATTACATTTCTCAGTATTCTGTGTGATATTTTTAAACAGTCTTTTTTGCATTAACCTCTTGAGACCCAGGAAAGTGGAAAATTTTAGCTTTTTTACATTAAACAATTGTCTTGATTGGAAACTGCATAATGCAACAGTTTTTTGAGATACATTTAAAAAAAAATTTTATTTATTTTTTAATGGAATGTCTTTTGCAATGGACAGCATTTTTTTTTTTTTTTTTTTTTTTTTTTTTAAGAAAAACTGTCAAACTTCTGTCCCCTACAGAAGACAACAATGCATTGCTGGGTCTCAGGTGGTTAAGCGTTTTTGCTACTAAATGGATTTTCATTGTTCCTGTCACAGTGACAAGAAAGATCTATTCTATTCTATTCTAATCTATTCTACAGTCATGGACAAAAGCTTTAGCAGTGACACGAATTTGCTGCTTCAGATAGTTTTTTCCTCATGTGTTTCCAGATGCTCTGACAAAACAATCATTAACATTTTAATAGTTTCAAACCCTTTTATTGACAAGTAAATCACATTTCTGCAAAGAATCAATTTGTGTCACTGGCAACATTTCTATTCTATTCTATTCTATTCTCAACCATTCGTGTGAAGAGAGCATAAAGACTGAACTGTTTCAATCCAATTGTTGTGCCTGGCACCACTTGTTTAACTAATTTAAAGTGTTGAAAACGGCCTGTGACTACATCCCTTAACTCCATTCATTTACTTAATAACATTGTTTTTCCAGTTTCCTGAAAAATAACAGTTCTGGACATAAGAGGTTTCTGCCCGACAGTGACCATATACTGAATGACCAGGTCTGGACAACAGTGGATTTCTTTCTTCCTTGATGGCAAAAGCGAACTACATGTATTGGCCACCACAGAGTCCAGACCTGAACCCCATTGAGAGTGTTTGGGATGTGATGGAGAAGACTTTACACGGCGGTCCAAGTCTCCATCATCGATACAAGATCTTGGCAAAACTTCGTGTAACTACGGATGGAAATGAATGTCGTGACATTTATCATGATGTCGCATAAGCGCGGAGTGGCATAAAGGATAAAACAGTGAATGCATCCTGTAATCAAATCTAAAGGCAGCACCACAAAACACTGCCACTTTTTTCTTTTTTTTTTTTCTCACCGCATAAATGCTGCTGATGGAGACAAATGAAGCTGGGTAACCAAGGAGACGTGAAGGTTAATAGCGAGGGTAGGATTCACGATTTGGCAAGAATGAATGAAGGACTGAATAACTGCTTTTTGGTCCTTTCAAAACAAAAAGTGAAGAGTAAAAAAAATGAGGCTTTGGACGACATCCACAGAAAAACTCATCCTGAAAAGTGGTAACAGTGTACGCCAGAGGAAGTGTTGAGATTCTTAATTAAAATTAAAAACATCAGTGATTAATCAGTGATGGATGTTGTGGCATTACGTTTGTTTTTTCTGGAGGTGGAGCTACTCAGAACGGTTCTACATCCACTTTTATAAACAGAGAACAATTAAATATCAGGGTTTCTGCGGGTATCAAAAAATCTAATTTAATGCTTTTTGATGCCACTTTAAAACAAATTTAATGCCCACGTCCAATTGCAGATACAGTTACATGTGAAACTCGCATTTTCCCATTTTTCCGACATTTGCTAATATTCCCTCCGCTCTTTCGCCACGGCATGAGCACGCTCACAGCACGTTGCATTCCAAGAATCCGCTGTTGTGACTTCATGAATCAGCCGTAAACAATACCCAAATAAAGGGCTCCACCTGTCAATCATCACACTACTTCCAATCAAAATTATCTGATGTTTATATAATCAAAATAAATCATGAATAATGTTTTTTTTCATGAAGTGTATTCAATTTTTTAATGCCTCTGGACAGAGTTGAATGGTTTTTTTTTAATGTTATTTAAGGCCTTAATTTCCACAAAATCTATTTAATAACTTTTAATGCTTTTTAATGACCCGCAGAAACCCTGTGAATATGAAATGATTAACAGAAGAAAAACAAAAAGTTCTGACGCACGATCTGTGCTTAGTTTATGGACTTTTTCATCTAATATTTCATACTGGTGTAGTATTTGATGAGCACGGAAATTAAACAATGTGAGCTGTTTAAAGCTTAAATCGCTATTTCACTTAGCTGTTAACAACAGGTAATGAAATGTGAGGAAACTACACAGTACATTTTCTAAAACAGTACAAAAATGTTAGAACAATGGCCTCATTGATTTGCAGTGGCTTCAATTAACAATGGTTCCATTAATTTGCTGTATTTTAAAACCTTTTTATGTCATTTGTTTGGTAAAATCTTCATCTGAAAAGTAAAACTGTCAGAAAAAAGTACGGTATAAAGCTGCACAAAGTGGAAAATACTAAAGCACAAGTACCTAAAATATGCGATGAAGTATAGTAGCCGAGTAAATGTACTTACTTTCCACCACTTGTATAGTGATTCAACTGAATATGGTTTTGACCAAAAAGTGCAAAAATGGATTAACCCATTACTTATGAGGTCAAAAGTGCATCATAGCTGGTCTTTTGCTGCTGTAGAATGTGTGTACGAGTCATAAGATTGTTGTGATGTAGGTTGGAGGGAGTGCCAGATGACGTAAACGTGTCAACACATGACTGCAGTTAGTCAAGGCCCTGAAAAGTCACATCACGTCTGAGAACAGAGGGAGTGACATTACATCAGCCTCATTTTAAAGATGATGAAACCGTGGGAACTCAAAGGCAATAACGGAGTAAGACAGTAGATTAGTTCCTTTTGAACCTGCGATGCATTAGGGTTTTCGCTTGAACTCATCACATTATAATATTACAAAGAGCACCCAGGCTGTAGGGAACAATTTAATCAGACCAAAAGCACCTACTGATCTAAGATGTGTAAACTTTTGGACCACTAATCCTATCAATACATGTAAATATTTCACGTAAAATGCAGTTTGTCACGTTTTCATGGTCATCAGATATGGCCCATTTGGACGTTCAGAGTCTCTGTAGTGAACGTGGAAAAAACTGATTCACCAGTAAAACCGGAGTTTGACAAATGACAGTTGTAGATTCATGTTTTTATGTTCAATTAATGATATACTTTGCTGAAAAAGTAACTTTTTTTTTAGTTTTCTGTTTTTATATAATAATCATTGAATTCATTCTGAGCTTTTATGAACATCTACATGATCAGTAAATATAGGAAAATATATATTTTTCACAGAATATATTATAATTAATGGCGATAAATCATATTGGAAATGTTAAGAGAAAAGTAGAGAAATTTTGACTTGGAAGTTCAGAGCTAAACATGGCTGCCTTCTTCAGATCTTTTAAGCAAAATAATTTAAAGTTAGGTCAATGTTTAGACTGACAACAGCAAGAAAAAAGTAACAAATATGCTTCAAACCCTTGAGTGAATGCACGTGCCATAAAAGTAACTTGAACTAGTGAATTTTTAAAATATAATATTGTTTCTAGAGAATTACTGACAATGTTTACAATCCCACAGTCATTATATTTGCACTTATCTAAAAAAACTGTGGAAATATGAAATATATACAGGGTTTGTACGAGTTACATTTAAAACTTTAAGACCTTTTTAAGACTAACTGGAACAGAATTTAATGCCCATTTCACAGCCATACTGGCAAAAATTTAGGAAAGTATATTTACTCACTCCAGTGTTTTGATTCCCACCATTCTGAGACATTTTTCTCTGCAAAGTTGGGGATAACTGGTTCCTAATTTCAATATAAATTGTTGTTTGGAATCGAGTAGAGCAATGTTACTTCCTTTGCAGCTTGATCATTTCCCAGACACATTTAAACACAATCCAGCGAATACATTTATGTCAACATAACTTAAGACCTGCTATCATACCTTTTAAAGACTTTTTTTTTTTTTTTAAAGGTATTAAACGCAGATTTGTAAATTCACGACTGGGGAACCCTGATCTATAATACCAATAAAAAATGAAAACAAGCATGGTAGAGAATCTGTGTGTAGAATTTTCTTTTTTGATTAGCTATAATGCTGTGAATAAACACTTTGGTGATGTGTTCTAATTGCAGGTAAAATAGTGGGTATACAGAAATACAACTGTAAAATAACAGCCACAGGTGTGTTAACAGAAAGCAGAATGACATGAAACAAAAAGCATTCCATTTTTGTTTTTTTATTTAATAAGCTGGTTCATAAATTATCGCACATAAAAGATTCTGTTCAATAGTTACAAAGTGGATAGCAACAAGATAGCGCCCGGAAAAGTAAAACAAATGACGAGAAGATTTGTGACAGTGGGGGGCGTCGACGTTTGGCCTTCCGCGAATCAGGAGTTCACGTAATGGAGGAGAAAAGAACCAACAAAGGGTTTCAACGTCCAAAAGGTGGTCCAGTTCGCTTCCTGTCATTCCACAGGCGCTCGTTGTCTTTCCTCGGACTAGCAGCAAACAAAACAGTGACATGCGTTCCATGTTTCAAAGCACATGCCGGAAAAGCAACAGGAGGAATGCTTCTTTCTGTTCTCCAGTGTATTTAAAACAGTCTTCAAACGAAACTGATGAGGAAGGGAATAAATTACAAAATAAAATTAAAAGACAAAAACAAAAAAAAAAGACCGCACTAGCTACATGAGAGGCTCACAAAAACAAACTAAACTAAAAATCTGTTGAAGTGGCATCTTCTTGGCTGGACTTTCTTCTCCTTTTATCCACAGATCATTTGACACAAGGCTACGCGAGGGTTTGACTGTTGAAGAGGCAGCGAGGAGTCGCCGTGCTGGCCGGAGGAGCCTGTTCGAATGTTCATTTTCATTTGTGAAAAACCCACGTTCCATCATTTGTGTCTGTAGTTGTGTATCCTTTCATAAAAACTCTCCCCTCCTCGCCTTCTGATGGTCAAATCGCAGCTGACCAATGAGCCTACCTGGACTTCTGTTTAACCCACCACTCTAAAAACTCACCTGACAGAGCGACGGCTGAACGCCACCGCCTAACGCTAGTTTCAGTCTAAACGCCGCAACCATTCGCTCTGGTTTGAGGAGTCTAGCGGCCGTATTTTTCTCATAGTGTGATGGGAGCCTACTTGGACATTTGCTGCTCAATGTGCTGCAGGAATTCGTAGTAGGAAGAGGCTGACTCGGACTGATCCTCCACCAACTGTTGGAAGAAAGTAGCTTTAGCCGAACCATCATCCCTGCAGAAGAAAAAAAAAAATAGACAAGCTTTATCAGGACAATAAAGAATGAACAATATTTATGTAACACTTATTAAATCAGTTACAATTTTCTTTATAATAAGGACACATAAAACAACAATAACAGGTATGCTAAAAAAAAAAAAACAAAGGTCATATTAAAAGGGTCAAAAGACCTATTTTTTTGTAAAGTTTTTCCATTGCTTTGAGCACATACATGCAGATTCTCAAATATGAAGTTAAACTCATGACTAATTGTCTACTGACAAATCATTTTACTGTCCTGGTGTTATCTTTGAAATTAGGATTTAAGTTATACTTCCTCCCATTCTTTTTTGAATATATGAATTAAGTCATATTTTGTTTTCATGCACAGTCGGGGAAAAAATTATTAGACCATCAAAAGTCATCAAAAATAATGATTATGCAATCAAGTCTTAACTCCTGTGTGTTTCATGTGACTAAAACAGACAGAAAAGAAAACATGGAATGAATAAAAGCACTGCTTTTGTCAG
>JAPQRP010000002.1:14204804-14223185 GCA_037367295.1 Apogon hyalosoma
CAAACAAATGTACCTTTAGTTGGACCAGGCATTAAAATGAACAAGAAACTGAAGAAAACACGACTGTATATGGATACATTTTTCACGTTTTCTTGCAATTTGTTTTATTTTGAAGGACTAGAGTAGGATTACTTTTGTTTTGTTGCATATTAGAAATAAACTAAACTAAAGACTTGTAGTTTTTTCCTGACTTAAAGTACAAGGAGCATTAGCAGTATTGTTGACACCTGGTTCCTACAGATTTAAGGGTTTTGTTTTTAGATCTTTGTTTCTATGTAATAGCTTTTTGTTCTTTTACTGTTATCCTGAAGTCCATATACAGTGTGTGTTTGTTTTCAACAAGACTTTAATGATCCCACAAATGGAAACTTTAAGGAGGGATTGTGTTGGCTGGGCATTGAACCCAGGTCAGCTGCTTGGATGGCAGCTAAGCTAAAATCTGTACCACCAGCCCTGCTTTTTGTATGGATATTTAAAACAGGAAGGTGCAAATTGTGGATTGGTACTCATTGTTTTGATATTACAAGAAAGAAACATACTCAGTGTCTTTTTTCTTTTTTGTGTGTGGATGATGTTAATTATCGTTGACTTTTGCACTGTTGGATAAAACAAGCACTGTCAAGACCATGCTTTGGGCGTTGTATGCTACAAAGGGATTTTTTTCAGAGGCATATGTGGTTTAAAGCCACAGCTCACATGTTACTGCACATTAAATAATTTCCTACTAGATTTACCATTGCTTTAGGGAAATGCTTTGGTTTAGTTCTGATCATGAGAAGATATCCTGTACATCAAGTCCTCCACCTCATCATCCGCCTCATCACATGTACCTCTTATCTGTCGAAACGTGATGCAAACATCCGTTCGCCTCATACTCGGTCCATTTGTACCGACAGCAGCCGTCATCCACAATAGCACTGTGGTCTAAACATGTCTTTGAGCAACAATGCAGTACCACGAGGAGGAGAGAGGAAACAGAAACAATGCATTCCCTGTGGAAGCCTTCACCACCGCTGTCAATCAGTGAGCTCACTGCTTGCTATATGTTTACTCTGGAAATAGTTTTCTGTCAACCTCAGGGTAAACGGCTCTTAAACGTGAAACTCCCCACGCCTCAAACAATGGCATGGAAGAGAAGAGCGTCACTGGAAATATGAGCATGGTTCTATGGAAGCTAACTGGTCCTCTGCCTGCTTTGATGTTAACTTATGACTTATTCTTACAAATTTGTCCCATGAGCACTGAATTACAGCATCTTCCGTCAAGTTTTCCGACAGCCTATAGACCAAAATGCTGCTGCTGTTCATAGGAAACTTTAATTTGAAGTGTATACAAGTTTTTTCACTGAACAGAAGTGGGTATATAGCATTTACAAAGTAATAAAGCAGAAAAGCAGAACTATTCCACAGTTTAAAGACTGGTAACATCAGCCCCTTTTTCACAGCACTTAATTCAAGATTTTCTTGTGCTTAATTCAAGCAAAAAAATCTGCCAATGGAACAAGTGAAAATTATCTTGGTAAGATTTCTTGAAATAAGATTTTCCAGATCTATTGTCTAAAAATCAGTTCTTATATCTCACTGAAAAGTTCCTCTTTAGGTGATTATGTCTTATTTTACATGTGATGAGATATTTGGACTAGAAATGAGAAAAATACACTTGGAAAGATTTAAATTTTTTCCAGTGTTCCAAGAATACTTCACCTTTATTCCAGAATGATGTCTGTGTAAACGGAATGGTGGATCATTTGGTCCCTCCTCTGTCACGGCTCTGTAATGCCTCTGGAGGTAGTAACAGAGCTGTGACAAAGGTGGAATCATGATTCCAGAACACTATATAAAAAGGACCACCTCTCATTCCACAACAAAGGTGTGTTGTTTTGATGACGTATTGCATGTGCGACCCCCGCACCGGGGGGACTTAAAAATGAACGCAGGCCACGTGCTGTGAACAAACATATCAACATGACCAGAAAGATGTCAAACTGGGGAGATGCTGAGATCTAAAATAAACATTGCTGCGCTCTGTTCATCCTCCATTGTTGGTTTGATAGCCAACACCACTATGCTCGGGGTTTTTTCGATGCACAAGTTATACATCACACTATATGCTGTGTCATCGCCCCTTTGATTCCGGAACACAGGTCCGCTGTGTAAAAGCCCAGCCTGTCTCACCTCTGTTACTCCTTTGGTTTGGCTGTGGAAACTGATCAATAGTGGTAAAAAAGTGGGATCACCATCTCACCTTTTTTCCTTTTTTCTCTGTGTAAGTGGCTAGTGATTTGCCACTTATAAAAACAGATTTTATATAATTATCACTGTTGCATTCCTTGTGTAATACATTCATTATTTTAGGTGGAATCAACCAAAACATTGACGCTGTAAGGAGGATCACTGCTTAAAACATAAAAAATGTGAGTAAAATCAATAAATACTCCCTCTTTGCATAATTTTTCCTTTTATGATGAAAATGATCATAACGCCTATGACCAGAACCATTACTCAAGGCAAAGACGTTGACGATAAAAAAAGTAAAAGTAATACTTCTGTTAAGTTTTACAGAGGTAAAAAAGAAAAGAGAACTAGCTTCTTATAATAAACCTATGTACAATGTCTATTTCCTGTATATTTACACATGTGTCTTTTCTGTGGATGTTCTTTTTTTGTCACGCTTGTGGGATTCCTGGGTAGTAGAGAGGAGGGGGCAGAGGGAAATAGATGGGATGTGCGGGGGTTGCTGCTGGTGCTTGCTTATTTAGTTCCTGTATTTGGGATTTTACCTCTATTTGTGTCTGTCTTAATTCATAATGTGGGAGGTTAGAGGGTGGGAGGTCAACTGGGAAAAATGGGATGACTAAAGAAAACAAGACTAAAAAAAAGAGTGAGAGGAGCTGTTTGATAAAAATAACATGACATGAAATTTAATTCCAACAGAAGAGGAGTATAGTACTCTGGTTTTATTGTAAAGAAGTTGTTTTGAGAATTGTGCCCATTTATGTGACTTGTTGATATGCTTTCATTGCAATGCTTTGTGATTTTTGTAATTGTTACTTGTTGCACAGTTTCAACAGCAGATTCTAACACACTATTGTTTAACAGGAGCAATAAAATAATTCTCAAATCAGTATTTTTGGTAATACTATTCATAGATTGGTTAAGCAGATTGTTGTTTACTGCTAAATAAACCCTTAAATAGCGATTCAAGACTTATACTTATTTTACAGTACCTGGTATATCCATCAAACATTATCCTGTACTCATGGAAATTTCAGGATATTTTGCCTGGACATTATTTATAATAATTTGTAGTGCCTTTGGTGCCTGTAGGGCTAAAACTAAGCTGTTTGGTCTATAAAATGTTGACAAATGTTGGTTTAAACCCAAATAAAGAACTCAGATTTCTTGTTTTGTCCACAACCCAAATATATCAATTTTATTGTCACAGAAGATTGATGAAACTGGGAAATATTCAGATTTAATAAGCTGGAATCAGGATGTTTTTTTCCATTTAAACCAACTACCAAAATAGTTGAAGATACATTTTGTGGTTTGATAATTGCTGCAGTTCTAGTTCTTTTTATTTATCCTATTAACAGGTCTTTCTAAAACACCAGTGTTTACCTCAGTCCCTTCACTTAATTAAAATGAATTAATAAAAACGATCAAATCAAATTTTATTTGTATAGCACCAAATCATAACGAATGTTATCTCATGACACTTTACAGATAGAGCTGACTCTGAAGCCAATTTACAGAAACCCAACAGAATCCTCCAGGAGTAAACACTTGGGACTGGTGACAGTGGAAGGGAAAACTTCCTTCTAACAGGCAGAAACCTGGAGCAGACCCGGACTCCTGGAGGATGGTCGTCTGCTCTGACCAGTTGGGATTAAAGAGAAAGGGGGAGACACATGGATGCAATTGATGCACAGATAACTGAACTAGAGCTGTCAAGAGTAGATCAGCTGGTGTTAGTATAATTACCAATAACCAGAACAAATGTCCGTGACTATTAATACTACTACTACATAACAAGTACTAACAGTGGATGTACTACTACTACTAGAAATACAAGTATTGCGTGTAAAATGATGCAATCCATGTCCTCACTCCATCCTCTGAACACCCTGAGTACTAATCAGTGTTGGAGGTGTTTCCTGGTGTGTGACTGTGCTTACTTGACAATGTGTACAGAGGAGCTGAACGCCCTGTTATCCTGCAGCCAGTCCACGAACGCTCGTACTCTTTCAGACAGAGTAGTCTCCAGCTCAGGAATGTGAGTCTGGGATTCGTAGAGAGGGAGGAGAAGCAAAACATCAACAACATTGTTTTCACTGCTGGAAACAGATCATGCAGACTCGCAGTCATCTCTACACAATGTGGTTCAGAGAAATATGCATGTGGTTCGGAGTGTGGGACACGTAGGTGGTGGGTCTGGGAAGCATTGACCCCTTTCTAGAAAAATGAAATAAACAGCACAAACAGCGATGAAAGCTGCTGTTCGTTCTAGGTGTTGCCATCACGCCCACAGTGTGTGGAAATGACAGAGCTTTCTAGGTAGGTGCACAGTTTGTTAAAAAGGCTACACTAGCATATCTGTTTTGCTGCATAAGAATTTTTTTTTTTTTTTTTTACAATGCTGACAGAGTGAAGTGCTCTTTTTACTTCATTGTGAAACAAATCTAATTTACAGAGGAAACATGCACAGAGCTGCATTGCATCATTTATGCAACAAACTGGGTGGAGGTATGTGTCAGTTCAGCATGAAAAACAATAGTTTCATTTCCCTGATTGCATTTCTTCACTAAATTTGTTCAGTGTGGAAAAAACCTCCTTATTGACTTAAATGGATTACTAATACACTTTCCTTATTTTTTTTTCCTAACTGATATACTTTATTAACAATTCCTGTCAGGAATGGAAGTACTCAAATCTATAATTTAAGTACAAATATTAACAACAATACACTTGAAGACCAGGGGAGAACATGTAGCAGGTGGACCTAATGTTTTAGCGTTGGAGCACCCTGGACTCATTTTAGGGATGTACAACAAACAAATTTACAGCCATGGTGAACTGTCACTAGACTAGACAAAGAGTTTAGGTTTGGAAAATGGACAAGGATTGGACTGGAAAAGAAAAATGTGCAACGTTTCTGTTTTTGAACAGTTTGTACAGTTTGTTCTTTAATGTTCTGAGATGTACAATGTAAACAGGCTCATTGCAGCCACTGATATTGTTAAAATGTTCATCTTTGAAACCAAAATTTGTTTGTTGTTCTAAAAAAAAGGAACTATATTGTCATAGCTGCAAGATAATTGCACATTTCCTATTTTTATTTGGAAAAATATAGTCTCAGGAAGCAGTCTTGTTGAGTTTATTTGTATTTTTCAAGCAAAAATCCAAGTTATTTTTAATTTGCACAACAAATTATTCAAGGAAAAGCAAAAAGTATTGTTATGATACTGATGTTTCTTTCAATAAAAGTTAGAATTGCACCACTGTTACAATGCTGTTGGGGTTGAGGGGGGCCTGGAGATTTTTCATCCTCCAAAGGGGGGCCAGAGAGAAAAAGATTGAGAACCACTGCTCTACTTCAAGAAAGAGATCAGCATTTAAAATGTGGACAGAAAGCTAAAACAAATCTAATATAAAATGTGGTCCGGCAAAAAGTAAAATAGTTGCTTCTGAAATATAGTGGACTAGGAGTGTAAAGTGAAAATGGTGTGTTAATTATGTTATCACTTATACTCTACTATATTTGAATTAAATTTGTGTTACTGACCATGTTGGGAGGTATTGAAGCATAGTTGGGGATTCCCAGAACATCTCTTATGAACATGTCATTGCAGCATTTGCCAATCCACAGGTAAAACACCTAAACAGAACAGATGCAAAAAGCAGCACAGTCACTTATTAAGTTCTCATTGTCTGTGTAATGTTTCAGAACTAATGAGGAAGAATAAATATTCACATTGCCACAGTCCATGAGAAAAGCTCCATCTCGGCTCAGCCTCTCAACAGACAGGTGGAGGAGATGAGGCTGGGGGACCACGGTGTCGTTCAGATGGAGCGCCCCCTGCAGGTGACATACGACCAGTGTTAATGTGATTCTAGGTTAACTGCATGAGAAAAATGCCAGGAGATAGGCTAAAAAGAGCTGCTCCGTGAATAAGGTCAAAAAGGTGTGGCTTATGCTCAGTATGACAAAACTAAAAAAAAAACATCAAGAAACACTGATTTAAAACTCAAACGCCTTTAGAAATTGGTTAAGGACAAGGACACGTACAGACAAGTGGCAGCTCGTTGCCAAGTAATGAGAATAATAACGCATACTTGTCACAGGAGCAGCACAAATGAAAACTAAATCAACAGGTGCAGATATTGTGCTCCTTTATTAAAGGTTTTAACTTTAATTAGACATCCTTCTTTTGTACTGCATTAGTCTAGGTGTGTCCTACCTGGTCAGACATGTTGTCCAGCCGGTACAGGTCTGGATGAACCATTCGCATGAGCTGCTGCAGCGGCTGCGTCTTGAACTCACACATGGCAAACACTCGCTCATCCAGTCGCGTGCTGGTGCCGGTCCGCAAGGCTTTCTGGAAAAACAGAGGGATTATTTTAGTTATTCTCTATGAAGGTCTGAGGAAAGGGGGACTCCTCAACTGTGCCTGAGAGTTTTATTATTCGAGTAGCAGTATGAAAACTGACATCAGTATGTTTGTATTAATATGGGTACTTCTTTCACTCAATTTTTTTCCACAGCATTCTAGGTTTCACATAAGACAAGGGTAGACCATCTGAAGCTTAGATTACTCATTAAATAAATTCTTAATGCTAATATAGGAAGATAATAATGAGATTACATCAAGTAACAGAGGAAACCAGTCAAACAAAACACATACAACTGGTCACCATGAACACACAGCCACAGATGATGCACTTTAATTCAATGTTTTCTAGGGTTTTTTTTTTTTTTTTTTTTCAGTTTTGCCTCACCGTTTATGCTCTTTAATGGTTTCAGGGGTGTACTCCAATATTCTCACACCTTTGGGGTTTTAAGGTCAATGACGCAAAAGGTGTGAGTCTGTGTCCAAATGGAACATACCCAGTGTGTATAAATGAACAGGTTCTGGGTGGATGAATACACTCACTGACTAAACTGGAGTCTCCATGACTGTAACCTCAGTTTTTATTAGTTGGGTGTGTGGATGACATTTTGCAGTGTGTTATTTTTTTTCACGGTGTGTGTATGTTTTGGTGTAAATACAGCACATATTTAAAAGTTGGGTAACACAAGTCTAGAAATGAATTACTTCGTTATGTTTGTATGTGCAACCCTGTAGCTTTTTGTCCATCAGATCCTCTCTACATGTGACTTATGGTGGAAGGGAGAGAGAAAAAAGGAAACAAAGCAAAACAAAAACCCACAAATATGTTATGTACATAGTCTATGTCTGTAAAGTGTATAATTAACATGTTTTGTAACAAGTCTGTATATCTCAATGCATTGATGGTGTTGAGAAGCCACACCTGCTTCAGCAGAGCGTGGATGTAGAGCGGGAAAAGACGCATGGCTGAGGGGCAGACGAGGCCTGACTGCTGCAGACTTGACACGTTGCTCTTGTAGGAGCTCACAAAGTCGACCACAGCGTTAATCAGGGCATCACGGGCGTCTGATAGACTGGACGAAATCGACCGGTCTATGGCTGAAATGAGAAGCCAGGAAAGATGAAGAGTCTTGCAGCAGCTCTAACAGAATAAAAGAACATGGATGGTTTTCTGCTGTAGGCTCACCCATGTTTGCTAGCAGGCATGTGATGGCCTGGACGTCAGCCCCAGCGTAGACGTCGCTCAGCTGGTTGACCACCGGTAAACATAGGGTATGGACTCTGATACGTCTCTTTCCTACATATGGAGTATGAAAGACAGTCAGGAGATTTCATACAGAAAGAGAACACAAAAATCATGCTGCACATATCAAACATGTAACATCTTAGTTTAGAAAATCTACTGTATAAACACATTGCCAATTACACTTCTCCACTAGGGTGAACTCACTACTGACTGCTGGAGACTGACTGTTTAGTATCCTGCTTTAAATCCTGTATGTAGAGGTGGCCATTGCACTTTCACAATCACAATTCCCAATCACAACTTAAAGGAGTGATATTTTGCTTTTTTAAATGGAATTATGCATTTTTTAAAAATTCCCTTTGGTCTACATAAACTGTAAATGCTCTGCTTGGGTCTGAATTCTTCATTAATTAAATTCTACAGTCCTATCTTCAACTATATTTCTGAGTAATGACACAAGAAAGGTCATTTTGAACGCTGGCCCTTTAAATGCACATGACCCCCACTCCCTTCTAGGTTGTTGGCTGTGCTGCTCTGTCCCATTCAGTCACTTGAGTTTGTTAATACAACCAACAACTGAACATTTTAGGTAATCGACTGGAAGTTCAAACATATTTTCAGTTGTTACAACTGATGCTGCTGACCAACAATTATGGTGTACTAAGAGAAATGTTCGTCAGAAGTCTGGACCTTATATGTGCAAATGTTGTGACATAAATAGTTATAAAACATAAATTAAGCAGGAATTGAAACGGGTTGTGGAAATCAACTGGATTTTTGCTAAAATGAATATGAAGATAGCTTTGCAGCACCTGGAGGGTTCAAGTTCAAACTGTATGAACTATTAGGGTCCAAACACACAAATAAATGAACCAAAGACAAATAAAAGTGGATTTAGCAAAATATGACCCCTTTAAGTGTATCTGTGTGCGTGTACCTTTACTAGATGTGTAGAGCAGAGCAGCCTGGAAACAGGCCAGAGACGAATCTGCCAGAGAGTCTTCAATCGACATCTGGACAGCAAAGGCTGAGTCTGGGTTCACATTGGCTAAAGACAACAGGTCAGTAGAGCGCACAAAGAAGTTCCCGTGGAATGTGTGAATGGATAAACCTGAGCAAAAAGACAAGACATGAGAAATGTAAGAGTCAAGTACAAGTCAATGGCCTTTATTTATGCGTCAGAAGAGGAAATACATGCAGAAATATATACCTTTAGTACATCGTATCCTCATGACCGCCTCAAAGCCAATCTTTCTGCTGAGGTAGCGCTCAAGATCTTTCTGGAACTTCTCCAGCTGGGCCGGGTTGTGGATGTAATGGAATGAGGGGTAATAAAAGATGCTGCCTGCTGAATACTTGGAGATACAAGCTAGAGAGCAATAGGAAAATGGAAAAAAAAAAAAAATAATAATAATAAAATTTGTGAACTTACATTTCACTTAATAAACTGGCCAGAGCTCAGAGCTTTTCCTATGTTAGGGGTGACAAGACTAAAAAACATTTGAGGTGAAGTCAATCGTCATAGTAACTGGTGGTTAAAGTCACTTTTCATGCAAAATGCCCCAGGTTATATTCTTTTCAAATGTGAGGATTTTTTTAATGTTTCAGTCATCAACAATCACCTTATTCTCCTCTATTTATTTATATCTTTTTTTAACCTAACGTAGCAGTCCGCTTTAAGTGCACATTATCACTTGTTCCAGGAGAAAAAGTTTCAGACTGATTCATTTCCAGTTCCAGTTTTGTATTCATGTCGTCTCAGAATGGATGAATTTACTAGGAAGGGTCAGCAGTAAAAAATGTGTTCTTTATTGTGAACCCAGACAGTTTTTCAGATGGTACCTACATGTTTTAGACTTCCAAATAATTCTTATGTCTAACATTTCCCAGGCAAGTAACAGGCATTTATTATAATATTCAGAGAAAAAGAGTTGTGTTTCACCGGGTGACCATGGAAATAAGTCAAAAACAAGGCATTTTAGACCAAAGACAGTATGAAAGTAGTGAGTAGCATCTTCACTTTTTAAGGGTTAAACACTAAAAAAAATCATGGTGAAATTCTGACCCTCTTACCTAGTGAGGAAAGGTCAGCGTACTGGGAGCTGAGCAGGAAAAGATCCACTCCAATCTGCTGGCCAGAGCAGTCCAGTGCAAGTTTCTTATAGAAGTCTGTGGCTGGGCCAAGGTGCTGCACTCCCTGAAAACATATACATTTTTATCATATATACACTCACATATTATATTTAGGGAAAAAAACAAAATAAAAATGGCTGAAAATCCACTTTTTGAGGGAGTTGTACACTCCCCTTAACCTCCTGTGCTTAAAGACAAATTCAGGATTTTAAAATGTCCACCACACTGAAATATGACATGGAAAGGTTTCACACTAAGTGCACATAATTCAGATGAATTTTGGCATCAAATATTACTAAAAGCACAAAAGACAAGGATCAGAAACTCACATCTGTTCCTAATTCATTTTTGTCCATGATATTTGGAAACTATTGCTATGACTTCTTGGCAGTTTATCCACACCAAATATAGAACACAGATGATGAAGATAAATCACAATCCTGTATTGATGACTTGAACTTCACTGTAACTTCATACATGGATGTTTTGTATTTAACTGAAATTTGAGAATGACTTATGATGTTCTGACTGGTAATAAAACTGAACTGTGACAAGAACATAAATATGTCACTGTACTGAAAATGCCAGAACAATAAAAATAACATCACACAATGGGCTGTGGGAGACTCTTTTTCTCCATTTTTCATCTGACATATGACTTTAGGCCATATAGTGAAGGCAACACCATCATTGTTTATGTGTCCCATTTTGTCTGGATATGTATTTTTTGTTATGCTGAAACAGTAAATGTCAGATTCATTCATTAGTTAACATTTTAGAACAATTAATATTTTAGTCCTCTGTCATCCCTATTCCATAAAGGCAGTCTGAGGGCTGATTCAGAACCAGCAGCTAATCTTTATCCACTTCATGTTCTGTCAGCAAAAGAGCCAACTTTCAGCCAAGAGGTCTGGTTCCAGAGAGACTAAGGCTATGCTCAGACTGCAGCCAAATGTGGCCCAAATCCAATTTTCTTGTCCATATGCAACCTGTATCCGATCTATTAAAGACAGTTTGAACAGCACAAATCAAATTTTTTCAACCCAGGCCACTTTTATATGTGGTCCTAAATCCAATACATATCTGATATTTTGCAAAGCAACTTCAGTCTGAACAGCCAGGTCACACTTGTCCGACCTTTACATCATTGAGATGCGAGAAATGTCACAATTCTGCGTCCCAGGAGGAGGAGCAGCGGGAAAAACATATTTACTTCCGTAAACATAGCGTGTGCCTGCATGGTCATGTATAATGTCAGGACCTCTTTTACACATGTGGGTCACTTCAGGGTCGCATTCAGTTCATACTCAAAACTGATAGAAGTCGGATTTAATGTGTAATATGAATCAGCATACAAAAAAATTTAATTTCATCAAAAAATTCCAATTGTGCATTAAGACCTGCTGTCTGAATGTAGCCTAAGACTTAGCTGGTCTAGATGCAAGAACCACATACAGAAGCACAAATCAGCAACAAGCAGCAAAAATGTTTTAATTTGTTGTGTTTAGTTATCAATGAAAGGTCAGAAAGACAAGAAAGTCACTTGTACAGAGACAATCTGCTATTGTTGTAATTATGTTTGAAGATGGTGCTAGAACTGCTGAGAAAGCAGAGACATATACAAGAATAACAATGATATATAATGATTGGATCTATGGAGACACTTTATCTAACCAGGTCTTGAAAGTTTGGACTGACAAGATGTCTGTTTAGTCAACCTTTACCATCAAATAAGTTAAGATCATGGTGATTGACCCACTGACAATATTATATGAAAATCCAGTGCAATTACAGTATTATGATGTGAGTGTCTGATGACATTCCCAAGTCAAAAACCTGAACACACACAGATGCAGATGTCACACACAGCTGAGACAGGCAGTGTGTCCAAGTGCTTAAACACATAGACTTCAATGGGCCTCAATGACATTAACAACCACAAAACTATATTTAGTTTATTGTGAGTAATGGTAACACATTTTACCGCCATCGAGGGGGTTATACAGTGCAGCCTGCTGTTGTTTTAAGTCACTAGAAACAGACATATAACAAGCCAAAAATACTGTGGAGACAAAATTTGTGTGTCTTTCTACACAGTTTTAGTTTCGTTTTTAGTTCAAGCTGTCAGCTGCTGATGATGATGCCTTGTCATTCTGTGAAACACAACTTAATCACATAATTACCACTTGAGATTGTCGAACAAAGGAAAACTCAAATAATCAAAGACTGCTACTTTAAGTGTCTTTCTTACTGAATTGCAAGCAATGAATTTCATTACTAACACAGTAAATTACCCAATCAAATGACAAATGGACTGGATACTTTTGGAATGTTCCAGTATGGCTAAGACAGTTTTAGTGGAAATTAAAAGAAAGATAGGGAACAAAGACCAAGCATAGCATGCAGCAAACGGTCCAGGCTGCATTCAAAGCCCGAAAGATGAATTTTACTGTATGTGACATCAAACATCCATACCTTAGTGCTTGAGCGCTGGTTGGGGTCTTCCCTCGACTGTAAAAGACCAGCGCCCAGTGTGGGCAGTTGGGTCTGGAACACTGTGACACGCCCTCCGGTGGGGGACATGAGCTTGAAGGCAGCCTGTAGTGCCGGGCCCAGGGCACTGTGGGTCTCCCTGGTTTGGCTAAACATGGCAGGTAGGGAGTTCAACAGGTCCTGAACCAGCTGGATGAGGAAGAAAGTAAAAGGAGAGAAACACGGTTATAGAGACAATGTTAATTGGAGGAGGGTATGATGAAGGAAAAAACAAGAGTGAGACACAAAGACGATCAGATGTTAAGGCAGCAACTAGTAAGAAATGTTTATAAGGGTAAAAATGACAAATATCATTGACATGCACATATTTATCATAAATGCCATAAACAATGCAGTGTAGGATTAAAATATTAAGATAAAAAAAAAAAAAAAAACAGCTTACCTCTTTGCTTTCCTTCAAGTTTACCATCAGACTGTCATGAGAGGGTATGAAGACATCTGAGAGAGAAACATAAAGGCATCAGAGTTTAAATCAAGAATAAGTTTCATAAAATATACAGAATAATTTAAAATAACAAAATAAAAATAAAACCAAGGGGGGGTGGGGGGGAGATCCAGGTCTTTTGGAATTTCAAAACTATCAGAGCTATTAAATGTAAACTTAGGAGCTGAACATATGTACCAACATGCATCGATGAATCTTAATTAGAATTTCCTTTCAGCTTCACAATTACATGCATCATCTGCTCTGATCACGGTCGTGCTCAGCTGATCTGACTTACCATCTATGTCGGACACAACCAACATCTGTGGCTGTGACAATCCCTCCTGGAGGTTGTAGAAGTGAATGGTGCTGTCGAAGGTAAGGAATCCCACCCTGGTGCGTGTATCACCTGGCAACCTGAAGCACAACACACCCCAGTCTGAGCTTGATCTGTCCACAACAACTTTAAAACCACTTTGGTAAGGTATTAATCGAATCATTTGTAACCAGTGTAATATCTTATGCTTTTATTTGCTCGTTTCATGGGATTAAAATATAGAAAATGCAGAGAGGATCTAATGGTTTAGACTCTAAGATGTTTAATGGTGTTGCATTCTTAAATACCAGTAGTATTTCAAGTTCATGTGTAATTCACGCAGTTATTGTTATGTAAATAATATCAGCACTTACCTATCAAGGTTCTCCAGTAGTGATTCACAGAAGTACTTCAGGTAACCGGCTTCGACAGCATTATGAGACACATCGAGTACAAATAGGTAGGCCGCCGGCTGAGGAGGTCGCAACTGAACACAAGATTAAACAGGACATAAGTACACTGATACACTATCAAAATCATTGAATGAAGTCACCATGTGTTTTTACATGACTAATCCTATTCATGTCAGTTAAAATGATGACGATATACATGATTTGAGGATAAGTTGTGTTGCAGGTCTCATTCTTTCAAGCAAAACTAACAGCACCGTGGGCTCCTACATACAAGTATAGGCTCTGTGTTGCAGAACATTATTTCAGTGCAAGAAGTTTAAACTTGAATGTTCCATGTTCACATTTGGCATTTTATATTCCAATATTAGGTGTGTATTCATATAATGTTCAGCCAATACTTGTAGAACACACCTCAGTTCAATTCTACAGTTAAAATGTGTTTGGTTTTGACATCTGTGTTAATATTTTAGGCCTATATAGTTTTTTTTTTATACATTACATGCATGCATATCAATATCCTAAAAGTTGAAATAAAAGGTTATATTCACAAAAAGGTAAAAAGCCAATAAAAATGAATCTGTACATTGGATTTCTCCATGACAAAACTGTGAACAGTAATAAGAAATTGGCTTTTCTATGTAATCCTTCTAAATAAACTCTTTCTCCATTGCATTTATATGAAATGTGCTGTGAACTGTTATCTGGATATGACATTTTGGTCATTTCCCACAGTTGCACTCACTGCAACCACTGGGATGTGATGTTAAAATTTGTTTTTTATGTTTTCCTTTGTGAATCCTGGAGTTAAGGCTGCAACAACTGTTCTGTCAATTCCAAGTATCTTCAGTGAGTCTCTCAATCCCCTCCTCTTCATTAAGCACCAAACTATCTGTCAACTTCTCATCAAGCAGCAGTTTGAGTCACATTATGCAATTAGTTGTTTGAAACTAAAACTCACGTAATTGACATCAGGTACTTCAATACCTACAAAAGACTGACCTCTACTGGACAAGCAACCAGCCTACATAAAAGACAAACAAAAAAAACCAAAACACTACACTGCTATATAACCTCTGATTAACCCATAAAGACCCAGTGTGACTTTTGCAGTAGGTCCCAAATTATTTTTCCCTCTCTATTTAACCTTTCTTATGTGATTTATTACCAATTTTTTAATAAATGGTATTTTGTGACTTTTCAGTGAAAATCCAAGTATTTTCTTATATTTAATTTACTGATACTACATGTAGATGTTCATAAAAGCTCAGATTAAAGGTCGAGGTTATTATATCCAAAACAGAGAAAACTGAAGAAAAACAGATTTTTTCAATGATATATATCATTAACTGAACATAAACCAAGTGTGTCCATCCACTGTCATTTATCAAATTCCATGGGTTTTACTGGTGAATCAATATTGTAGAAGATGACAGTGTTTCCATGGTAACTACGGAGCCTCTGAACATCCAAATGGGTCATATCTGATGACCATGAAAAGATGACAAACTGTATTTTACATCAATTATTTACATGATTGATAAGATTAGTGGAACAACAGGTATGAAACAGTTAAGATCAGTAGATGCTTTTGGTCGACGGTGGATGTTTGGGTCTTTATGGGTTAAGAAAAAAAAATTACTGGGATGAGCAGACAGATTGTTTTACCATATAATCTGAGGATGCAATGAACTCCACGGTGGCGTTTTGAACCTCTGGTCTCCTGTGGGGTTCACCATACGACCTGGAAACGGGGTTGTACATAAACTCATCTGGAACTAGGCAAGGAAGAAAAAAGCAGCGTGGTTATGATTTGTAGACAAAATGCAAATGAAACCGTGAGAATGAAAAGAACGGACAGTAAACAGAAAGCAGCTCTGAACAGGGAAATGAGAAGATCAACAGTAGTAACTGACTGAGCTCGTACCATCATTGACCCGGTAACAGAGGTTACACTTCCACCTGCGTTGGTCCAAAAAAGTGACAAATGGATTGATGTAGGTCCGACAGGAACGACAGCGCACTATTGTGTTTGATGTGATCACTGGTAACTGCTGCAGAGGTGAAAACACAGAGTTACAACTGAGAGAAAACACAAACTCTGTCTTTTAGGCTTTTGTTTATATATTTATTTTCTATCAGATCAGTTCAATCGAGAAGGGACTTTACTGTCACAGTCAAAGTTTCAAAATATAATAGACAGTAACATTTTTTTTTTCTATCCATGCCCTTTTCAACGTCATTCCACTCATGCCTTAAAAGAGAGCTTTGTTTCCTTTTCCTACAGAATGTGGTTAAACGAATTTTTGCAGCTGCAGTCATGCTTTCACCCACTTATTTTTTTTCTCTCGTGTTTCAGTCACATCTCTTGTTGATGGACAATACTAGAGACTTTTCATTTACATGTACACCATTTATTCTTCATTCCACCTGGGAGCTACACTGTGGATTTTGGACAGATTTAATATTAATACCAAAAACCTAACCTATTTTCAGTTGCTCGTCTTCACTGCTTAAGATGCTCCAGTGCTGACATTATAGTGCGATATCAAGCTAATCCAAGAGTAAACTAAATTTGGAGCTTTTAGCAGGTGCTGACACATCAAGACTAGCTTAATCTAGCCCTGAGCTGTTACAATCCCTGTCTGAAAGAAGGCAATAGAGCCAGTCAGCAATACCCTGAAACATTCTCTGACATTTTGATATCTGCCTACTGCCCACTTGCTTCAGATGGAACTAATGTGAGCCTCAACACAGATGACACAAGTAGAAATTCCTTTAAAATAAAAGAAAAAGGAGAAAAAGATGTACATTTTGAACACAAATCATCACAACTGAAAAGCTGTGTAGTGTGGATTACATTCACAATCAACAATAAGGACATCTGGTCATAGACAACTGTTCTTTGACCTGAGCATGGTTCAAAGTGTGTTTTACATCTACTTAGGACGTGGACTTCTTTTGTAGCAGGAACAAAGAACAAAGCATTATTAAATATTGGATTTGTTCGGTTGAGCCTCATGCTTGTAACCATTTTAACAACATATATTCAAGGTCAAGGTTACTGCAGGATTATTCTGTCTTTTTGTTTATTTTCTGAATTGACTGAATGCCTTTTCAGTCTTTTTTTCCTCTCCATTCTGCCTCTGCGGATGAATAACACCCCCCAAAAAAACACTTTCCTTATCAAGAATTAGTGTACAAATAACAACACTAATGGAGTTGTGGAACATGTAAAAGCTACTGTATATCACCATGTGGCCACAGAGACATTTGTCAACAAACAGCAACATTCTCTTGCTCACACTGTTTCTGGTGGAGTGAACATTGACATACGCACTTGTAAAACTACTTGGCTGATGTTCAGTTTCTATTCTTGTATCAGTGGACCCCCGTTCTCCATCAGTGCACTTCCTCTGACACCACATCAAGTAACACCACTATAAATACTCTCACCTATCTATCTTAATCATCATTCTCCTGTCTAGCTACTCCCTATAACACCCAACTGTCTGTTTTATACACTCCTGTATTATTCCTACAGTTTTTAAACTCATACAAAAATACTGAACAATTTCAAATAGGATAAAACAATAAAATATTATCATTACTATTTAATAATAATTATATGGGACACTCCAGATTAAACATCAAAGCTCAAAAATCTTATATCATGTTAAATTTTAATATTAACAACAAATGTACAGATGGATTTATAAAATAGCATCTGAGACAAGAAACTGTAATAAATTAAGACGTAAAACCAAATTCATTAAAATCATATGCAAAACATCAGGTTTGTGTCATTAGGTTTCACCGTGCTGCCTTTTCTGGGCACCCTTTTAAGTAAATCATACCTGTAAGTCTCTGAAGGGGTGGAGGAGAAGACCCAGCGGCAGCCTGGCCTTGTTGAGCAGAGCCTGGGTCTGGGGGATGCTGGTCAGGGTACACCTGAAAGTCCTGCTCAGCAGACAAACACAAGTGGAAAGAGAAATATGTTAAACCCCTTTAAATACATCCAGACTGTTAAATTAAGAGCTGACGCCTTTTACGCTGTACTCACTGAGGACTGCAGTTGACCTTCTTGAGGTCGGGGGTGAGGTTGGGTTCAGGAGCCTCGAGGGGCCTGGGGGGCAGCAGTGTCCTCTCCTGCAGCAGGTTGACCGGCCTCAGGGATTCCACCTCCAGTTCTGGAACCCCGCTCAGCCCCCCCAGTGCTGCAGAGAGCTGGGACAGATTTGGAAATGGCTGTAGAGGAGGGAAGTAAACAGAAATTTAGTCACTTGTGTACTAATTCAACCTGGTCACATCTAGGCCTGTCACAATTCTGAAATCTCGATGAGGTGATTCGGATTTTAGTCGACTATGATCATTTTGTATAACCATGAGAGTCACATTTACTTGCGTACAAATATCTGTATAAACTGAACAAAAATGACAAAGATTCATCACAATTTCTGTGTTATTTTCTACAATTTGAGGTTTGACTCTTAGTGTTGTCATCTTGCTGTCCACCCTTCTTGTGCTATGGTTTAAAAACACTTATAAGTAGAGAATTAACACCAAGTGATTATCACAAGATGCCTAATTTTTAATAAATGTCAACCTGCATCATGCATGAGCATCTACTGTCATTTACATATTTTTTCCTTCTCAGTAAATTAACATCAGGCACTCAGTTATTCTGAC
>JAPQRP010000002.1:14239560-14265467 GCA_037367295.1 Apogon hyalosoma
TGTTTTAGTCACGATACACACAGGAGTTAGTACTTGATTGCATAACCATTGTTTTTGATGACTTTTGATGGTCTAATCATTTTTTTCCACCACTGTATCTCACAATTTTAATTTTGTCTTGCACTACCATGTACAGATAAGAATATGGACCACTGTGGTGCATCTGGAACTAAATAATCTTTACTATCTGGATTTGACTTGTCTAAGACCTGATCCAGTGTGGTGTAAATGTGACATGTGTCACAAATGTGAATGCAAGTGTCAGTCATCATTAAGGTTGTTATAAAATGTCTCACACACCTTTTGAGCATTTAGATGTTGATAAAAGTGTAGAATTGGTTGATTAGGTTGGTTTTCACTTTCACTACCAAATTCAGATCATTTCATCCAACATCACTATCATCTCAGCTATTATATAGTATAAACACACAGGTTTGGATTTTAATTATATTACCTCATTGTTTTACAGCATTCATGACCTTTTTCATACATAATATTTTCTGTAGCGTATGAATTTGAACTCATTCCATCAGTGAAGTCAGGATATTTTTCAGTGCTACTTTAAAGAAAAAAGTAAATAATGCATGTATTATGTAAACGGAAGTCGAAAATATAATATTTTACCACATCTTTTTAAAATGAAATAATGACATAATTTTTTAAAATCTCAAATAGCCTTTATTTCTCTGGGGCTCAACTCAGATTCAGATTTCAGACTAATGAGAATCACATTCTTCATTTTCACAAAAAAATGTGTCATAAAATTCATAGATCCAACTGATAAACTCTTTTTTTCCATAAAACATGAGTAAAAATTTTTCCTCTCATTTTAAATGAGGTCAATGGTTGTCTTTCATTTTAAAGTATTTAATACATCAGACATATTTCTCACATAGAAATGTTATGTTAAAAATATACTGGACACAGTTTATCAGTTGAAATTCTGATTCATATCACCAGACATGAAGTATCGTCTACAGACAGAAACATCTGCCTGTTAACTTTTGTTCTGCTACACATCTTGTGGGATTCTGGGGCGTCTGTCGGTGCATTCACACTCCTCTTTATGCTGTGGAGCTGTGGGTGACCCCTCGCTGTGGGCTTGTCCTTTGGTCTGACAGGTGGGGCAGCAGGCGGTGAGTCCGCTCTGTCGGCAGCTCAGACAAGACAGAACCAGCTGGCAGCAGAACTGAGTGGAACAGAGCTCATACTGGTCCCACGGAGAACTACAGTACCTGCAGTCTGAACAGACACAGATGGGATTTAACTCAAGCTATTTATAGCCTCGTAGTTATTCATGTTTTCAGAAGCTGTTTGGTAAAGGACTTTAAATAGTGATGTGGGATATAACCGGTTTCATATGTGATCTCAGGCCCATAATGTTGATACCAAAATACTGCCACTTACAGAGGCTTATGGAGTAAACCATTTAATGTGGCATCATAAAATATATTGAAGGTTGGAAACAAAACAGCTATTTCTTCTTGTGGGATTTAAAATAATACTGAACTGAACTGAGGTAAAATGATACCAGGACACAAATCTCACTCCAAGCTTAATTCAGCTTAACCCTCACAACCAGGACCCTTATAAAACCATTTATATAGCATTTATTTATTAATCTTAGTACTTACTTCATAACCATATTTATTAATTCAACCTGTATTATTTATATAAAGTTGAATAAAACGGTACTTTCTAGTTCTAAGAATTCAAGGAACTTTTCTTTCAATATCAGCAATGAAGTTGAAGCTTAGATGCATTTATAGAGTTAGAATGTGCACATAATTAAAGCCTGTGTCAAGTCAAAAACTGTCATCCACTTTAAAGATTGTTGTTAAACAGGTAAAAAATGTCTGATGTTTTCTTAGTTCAACAGTTAAACTAGAGTAGTGAACATAATTGGAAAAGGGATAATTTCTTAGAAAACCCTTAAATGATGTTTATTACAGTCCAGTTCCCAAATAAACAAGAATATTGGATTTACAACAAACAAATAAACACTAAGAATAATACTATACTATATTGACCGTCATTATATAAATGTCATGCCTAAATAACCTTTAAACTGAACACAACTGGTCGCATTTGTGATTATTTATTTACATGATTCAAACCATTTCTATCACCATGGACAATTTATTTTTTTCTCCAGATTTGGAAGTTTTCATCAACCATTGTGACAAAAAATGTGCAAAAAGACACAGTGATGGAAACATGGCTTATGACAGCACAAGTAGTTCCTATCTGCTGGATATTATTTATAGACTGTTGTGATATCATAGACATTTTCTACTGTTGATTGTAAAACGTGCATTTACATATTCAGAACACTAACCTGAGATGACGTCATCGTTGGAGGAGATGGCGTAACGCTCATCAAACACAAAAAGTTTCCCTCGATAGAATCCCTCTGGGAAACGCTCCAGGTATTTGTGAATCCCACCTTTCAGCTGATAAACCTCTTTACAAACATCCTGCAAGCAAATGTAAGGTTCAAGTAAACACTATCTTTTGAGCAAAAAATATTTAAATGAGATCTCCATTCACAGTTTATTTAAGACTAAACAGCTCCCCTGTGTGGACACTCTGCCGAAACAGGTGCAAAAAAACAAAACAAAAACCTAACAAATTATCTGGAAATTTTGTGATAAATGTGCTCACTTTTGATCGGAGATATGCAGAGCCACGTTCACAGCGAATCCCCCCTGTGCAGTACATGAGGACCTTCTTGTCTCTGAAGAGTTCGAGATTTTGGTCAACATAGTCTGGGAAGTAGCTGAATTTACGGATATTTGGAGCCAGACACTGAGTAAACTGCCCCTGGAAAAAAAAAAAAAAAAAATCTGCATTAACAAGTAACAGCCACAGCCTGGATGGAACTGATGTGTTGAGTAATCCTAAAATTATCTAGATTTACTATTTCTACATGGACATTGATGGTTACAACCCCTAAAATGAAAGATAAAAACTAAAAGAAGTGTTTGTAGAACTATTCTAGTATAAGTGACAACCTTTATTCAAACAGATTTTGACCTCATAATTAACAATAATAATACTGTATCGTAATTAAACAGTAGAACCTGTGAGCATTGATGGTTATTTAAAGAATTTTAAGAGAGAGTACAGATTATCACTTACAATTTTACTTTCATAAAAGTTACGGCAGTCGAGCAGGATGGTATCGTCACATAAATCCCCTTTAGTCAAAAGAGCCTCCACTTCTTTATGAAACTCCTCAGGCTCCAGATGAGTTCCTTGGGTGGAAAAAAATGAAAAAAATTATGTACATTTAGGCCCAAGAAAATGTTGACAATTCAGTATCAACTATAAAAAAAACCGAAACAAAACGGAAACATATAAACATCTGCACCTGCCCGTCGGTACGAGATCACGCCAGGATCCACTCCCATGGGGACGATTTCCTTATAGACTCCGACCCGCAGGTAAGAAAAACACTCTGCTCCTCCATCACTTGTCTTTACAAAAATACACATAAACAAGTATTCTAATTTGAAAGCAGTTCAGTAATCATAATATTTAAAGGATTTCAGATAAATGGGACATAACACACCAACTCACATAAGAGCTCCCCGTTTATCATGTCACCTTGCAAAATTATAAAATAATTTTGAATTTCCTGAATTGCTGAAATCATTAAATAATCTCTGTCCCTTGGGCTAATCAATTATTAATCATTCATATTTTGCCCAGACACAGAACAACATCTAGAAACAAACCAACCTGTAAGACATTGTCTCACCCAGAGTTAGAAAACCTTGAGGTCAATTACAGTACAAATACTAGTGAAAAAAACCCGCTGGGTGTAAGATTCCAGTAAATGAAAAGTACAAAAAAACTGCAATGAATATTAGTATCTTCCCAAAAAAGTCTAAGGAAAATTTAAATAAACCCATTGGGAAAATGTGCTGTGAAATATAGGCTTTTTGACTTCAACACTATATTGTATGTCATACTAAACAAATCCTAAATATGATAATATATTAATAATAAACAAAGTCTACATTTTGAAGGAGCTACACAAAGGAGATCCACTGTGAGTCTTGACCAGCTCGGACCTTAAAGTCTTCTTTATCCATCTTGAAGAGAGGATGTGAACACATTGCTTCAATGTAGAGGTCAGTGGCCACGTTTGTTCCGCCGACTGTTCCATTGATGCCTTCAGCAGCCACCCTCACCTAAAGAGCACAGATCATGACATCTCATTAAAATACACTGCACTTCAGTAAAACCATATATCAGAGTCTGCATCTCTTAATTACGGAGTAAAGCATCCATTCACCTTGCCAGTGAGGTGGAGTTTCTCACACAGTGTTTTCTGCCATGTACAGATGGTGTGAGGATCTTGTACTTGACAGTAGCAGTAATAAAGGAGAACCTTACCAGGGCCCCTGAAAGACAGAAGAAGGAAAAAGGAATTCATTTAGATGTAATCTTATCACGGTTTTAAAGATCACATGTGTTCTATTTGACACTTAATTTCCAATTTATGAAGGATTTAATATTGTCTTAGCTCAGAGATCAAAATAAACGAGTTGTACTTTTTAAGTTGCTCCTCAGAAATGTGACTGGTGTTGGGAATCCACAAAGAAATATCCACCGGACCAGGCTCGTGTTCATTCTGCTGTTGTGTTTCAGCTTCTTCTTCAAGTTGGTGTAATAAACTCTCATAGTCAGACTGTGTGAGCTGCTGTATTTCAGTATCATGAGTCCTTGCCACATGTTTGTGAATGGCAGAATGTTCACTGAAGTTCTGGTCACAACAGCACCAAGATCCAGGTCCTTCCTTCTGACTGTCTTTCCTCTTGGAGGCCACAAAAGAAGCAAATGTCTGTGAAAACAAAATAAGCAAATGGGCAAACAAACATTCTCATCAGACTCATTTCAAATGTATGTGTGTTTCACATACTGGACTCATGTTTGCTACAAATGTCACGTAAAGAATATATACAAACAAAGGAAAATAAGTATGTACATGTATGTAGGGACTGATCATTTATTAACAATATAAACAGTGAATCATTGACTTGTAACAATTACAATGAAAATGTTATGCACTTCACTCATTTTTTTCCCATCACAAACCCAACTGTTCCAGTTTCTGATTGATAACCATTGTAGTGTTCGCCAATTTGTCCAAATGCATTAGAAACACCAACCATGAATTTAAGGCTGTGCTCTGCTGAGGCCCTTAACCAGCAACATTTTTTATTAAACATCAATCTCTCTCCAAACCACTTCAAGGCATTTACCCATACATATACTTTCTATCGATGTTCTTTTAATTTTAAAATGTCTTGTTCGATGGTGTGTTTCCCTTAATAACAGTTATGGATTATGGGCAATTCCAGAATCATTTCAATTCATTGGCCTTTTGGTTTTGAAGGTTTCTCCAGCAAACAGGAGCTTATGATCATACTGACAATTCTCAGAGTGTTTAAAGTAACATTTATTCAACAATTACAGTAAATCCCTCCACTTTCCACTGATACCTCCATACTGCTGCTAATGTAGTCATCCTGAACTCCTTTTCCATTTTTGTTTTCAAGTGAGAGGTTGGCATATATGTGTTTTAAGATTTAACTTTTATACATGCTTGAAATGCTTTTTTTCTACATGTGTTGGAGTAATGGTGTTTCTTAATAGTACTATCAGACGATGTCCAAGGGCCTTTAACAATTTCATGTTCACATATTCCACTGTGTTTTCCACTCATCTGGTAAAAGGGCTAAAACACAAACAAAATCAGTTACATACTAATGCTTAATTACTATTAACATACTCCACTGTGTTTTCAAATCCTCTGGTAAAAGGGCTAAAATATGTACAAAATCAGCTATATATACTAATGCTTAATTAGTATTAAGCCTAATGTTTAGTCTTAGATAATACGGTTTTATGTTTTTTTCTTGTGACTCACCTTCCTCCTGCAGAAGCTGTAGTATTTTCTAAGGCTGACAGAAAGTTGGCACTCCAGTTTTAATCGTGTAGACGTGGAAGAGTCAAGTTCCAAATCCATGAACTCTGTGCAAGCCGCGCCATCTGATGCCATAGTGTTGACAAGTTTTAAATACTATCAATGTAGCAAGTAAACAGTGTTTGTTTTAGTTAAGTTACAGGAACAAGACAAGTTAAAAAGGAGCTACATTAAACGGCCAATATTTATTAGAGTAGTGCTTTCGCATAGTCCTGGTAGAATAACTAACTATTTGTGTAATTTAGTTAAGAATTAATTCCTGATATAAGATAAAAATTCGTAATACATCCCCAGATAAGAGGAAACGTGCAGCCAGGGAAGTAAGGGAAGTCGGTCGAAATAAAACGATGCACTTCCGGTTGACCCCTACTGCTCCGGAAGTGCATCGCTTGAATCAGACCGCAATTATTTCTCTGCATTAGTAACGCGTAGCGGCCACTCTGAATGATCTAGAAGCGCATTTAGCTGACTTAATATTTTGTTATATACGTCTTTTATTTCAAGCAACCCCATTTCTACAGTAAAGCGGGATTAAACATGTCCAGGAGGCGACACAGTGATGATGGGGATGGTAAGTCGAGGTTACATGTGTAAACGCCGATGCTAGGCTAACGAGCGGCAGCTAGCTAGCGCGTTTACGGTAACGGTAATCTTTGCCTTGACTAATTTTAATGTACGGGCTGATAAATAAATTCGCCGAGTAGTTTAATCTGACCTATGTGTTTCATCAGAATGTGCACATCGTACTGTTTAAAGTTTCTCGTAAGTGGTATGAGATGACTGTGTAATACTGACCGGAGTTAACTGCTGTGTTACCGGGATCCCCAGTTAGCAGTTCGGTATGTGTAAGGTAGTTAATATGGGGGCGGTAACCAAATAGTGTGGACGGTGCAAAACGCTCAGTAACATTAGTATCTATGCACAATTTTTTTTGCACAATAATTATTTGATCAATCTATAGATGCATAGAACTTAGTAAGTCAGTTGTTAAAGAGGAAGTTAATTAAAAATCCAGACATCAGTAGGTACTGGATTCTACAAAAGAAGTATTGTATATAAGCCACCTACACTACCAATTTACTGTACTAAAATAGAAAAGACCACCACGACCTGAACTACCGGGTCCTCTGCAAATAGAAATTGTGGTATATATGTAATTCCACTGTGCAAAAAGACTGCCACTATGACAGTTGTTAAGGAAGCATAAAGTACTTGACACAGAAAGCAGAACATCAGGCTCCCCTCCCGCCTTCATTAAGAACAACTGATGACCTTACAGGCTGTGTAGAGACAAAACTATTCTAACATGTCAGCAAAGCTTTGTAGTTGATAATGGGGCTGGACAAACCGGCAATGATGATGATAATAATTGTGATGCAATTTTCTGTCATGATTGCAATATAATTTTTATACTATGGCATTATATAGCTTCCTTGGAGATCAGTGACTGTGATGATTGTAATTTTTTATGGTTTTTCTTCATCTTTATTGTGAAAACATCAAAATTCTTTTTTTACTTGACCATAAAATGAAAACTGAGACCACAAGTAATTACCTGGTTTCACTTACCTGATGACAGTAACACCCATCTGATCTCTAAATGTTATCATGATTGTCATATTTATCTTTTAAACTTATTTGGTATCATATGCTTTTCTGCACATTACAACCAATGTTTTAGTTACTTAGGTAATTACTTAATTACTTTTATTTCATTGACAGTTCAGATGAATCTTCATCAGTGTAAATGTGCCTGAATTAGCCAAGTGACTCATATTCAGCTGGTGTCCTTTTGCAATCATACAATCTATTTTACAAGCCATTGTGTTGTTTGTTTGTTTTGTGTAAGTACTTATTGTGTTTTTATTCAACAAATGGTTCCTCTTTCCACTCACTTGGTGACCATTGTTTCTATCCTAGGAGGTCAAGCCCATAAAAGGAGGAGAACATCAGAGCCCATTGAGATTGAAGACCGACTGGAGTCACTGATATGTCGTGTTGGGGAGAAGGTAAAGAGCTCAAGAAAGTAAATGCTTAAGAAAAATGATTCCTGCTGGGTCTGTATAGTGACTTGGAGAAGTTTATTTATGTGTGAACTGAAGAAAATTATCTGGTAATTTACTACGTATGAGAGTTGTGTTTTGCATATGTTGTTTGGTTATGTGATATCATTTTAAGGGAATGTTCTCAAGAATGTTCAGTAGAATGAACATATATCTCGATCATTATTTATTAGTTATGTGTTTAACTTGAATGCTAACTGACATATGTTGTGCTGGTTCCTGTCAACTGGAGTTCACTCTTGTATTTTGAACTGTATGTTTTCTCCCATATTTCCTCACAGAGTACGTCGTCCCTTGAGAGCAACTTGGAGGGTCTTGCAGGAGTCTTAGAGGCAGACCTCCCAAACTACAAAAATAAAATCTTGCGCATTTTGTGTTCTGTGTAAGTGAATACCAGCCTTTTACTGTTGAGTTCCTCCATGCTTTTTAAAGTATTTCTCACCAAGTTGTTTTTGTCAATAGCGCCCGCCTCCTACCTGAGAAGCTAACTGTGTATACAACTTTGGTCGGCCTCCTCAACGCCAGGAACTACAACTTTGGGGGCGAGTTTGTGGAGGCCATGATCAGACAACTCAAGGAGACGCTGAAAAACAACTTGTACAATGAAGCTGTTTATTTGGTACGATGACCTTATAAGCACCTGCAATTCGGCTTTCACTGCACTGTTATATTCTTTCACTCTTGTTTGAATAATGGCTTGTTCGTCCTCAGGTGCGTTTCCTGTCTGACTTGGTCAACTGCCATGTGATTGCTGCTCCCTCAATGGTGGCCATGTTTGAAAACTTTGTCAGTGTAACTCAAGAGGAAGATGTACCACAGGTAGGACCATCATGGAATTTAGTAGATGATCAACTGTCATAGGGATAAGATACATATATTAGAAGAAAAGAACAATTCCTTGCAATTAAACTTTGAAAACAAAAATTGCACAAAGAGGATTCAACACAAAGTATAACTCAAATATACGTGTCACTGTGCTGACAATGGCAAGTATCTAGAATCAAAATAAAGTATGCATTATGGACAAAACAGCTGTAAAAGCCATATTTTTGTCTATTTACACAAAAAGTCACAAGTTTTCAGTAGAAGAAGAAAGAAATTATGTTAATGTCAATAAGTGATCACTGAAATGCAGTTGGAATATTAGGAGACAAACAATTTGAGATAAATATTGCTGATGTTAACTCAACACTCAGGTACCATTAAACTAGTGGAGGAAGGAAAAATATTAAACAGTGTAGGAAACATGACAAATCTGTTGGCTTTACTTAACTATTTCATATATAAATTAATGGAAACCTTTGATTTGTATAACTTACAGTTACAGGATTTAATTTTCAAAATGTCTCCTCTGTATTCGTACAGGTAGTATTGTAAGTGTTCTTGTTTACATGTTAAGGTTCGGTCAGATTGGTTTGTGTACGTGGTCCTGTCCTGTCTGCCCTGGGTTGGAAAGGAACTTTATGAGAAGAAGGACGTGGAGATGGACCGGCTTCTCAGCCAGATTGAAGGTTATCTCAAGTATGTGTCTTCTGTTTTATTTATTATTTCTTTTAAATTTCCTGTTTACATTTTTTGAATCAGCTCTCCAATCACTTCATCAGCTGAATCCTACCAAGACTCACTTTCCATAGCTGTATTTTCATGCTTATGTTAAAATCTACTTTGTAGGAGGCGAGTAAAGACACATGTCCCTATGCTCCAGGTCTGGACGGCAGAGAAGCCTCACCCACAGGAAGAGGTTAGACAAGCCATTCATTTGTTCCCCTTTTTTAAAAAAATAAACATTTTGGGGATTCCTCCATGTACCACTAGAGGGAGCCCTATAGTCTGAAAACCCTGACCCTACTATATGTGTCATCTACATTGTTGATAAACTATGACACTGATAAAAAAAGTGTTTCCTTTTCCTTGACCCAGTACCTGGACTGCCTCTGGGCCCAGATTCAGAAGCTAAAAAAAGACCGCTGGCAGGAGCGCCACATCCTTCGTCCATACATCGCCTTTGACAGTGTTCTGTGTGAGGCCCTGCAACACAACCTGCCCCCCTTCACCCCGCCGGGCCACATGCCCGATGCCCAGTACCCCATGCCCCAGGTCGTCTTCCGCATGTTTGACTACACCGACGCGCCAGAGGTATGTTGTCTGGATGAACGTCAGTAATACAAGTCAGATTTGGTTGGGTCAAAGCAATTATGGCTTTTTATAGCATGTGGTCATATCGAATCAAAGCCAGAATTACAGCAGAATCAGTGAGATGCCACACTGTACAGAAATAGAAACAGAAACATGTGGTTTTAATTATTTGTAGTATTTCTGTTGCTCAAATATTCTTCTTTACATCTAGGGCCCCGTTATGCCTGGCAGTCATTCTGTGGAGAGGTTTGTCATAGAGGAAAATCTGCACTGTATCATTAAGACTCACTGGAGGGAGAGAAAAACATGGTAGGTTATCTGGTTGTTAACATTGCTTGCTCTGAGTGTGAATATAACCTCTTACCTACATTCTTAAATAATTACATTCACTGTTTCCTTTGTACTTTTCAGCGCTGCCCAATTACTCAGTTATCCAGGAAAAAATAAGATTCCTCTCAATTATCACATTGTGGAGGTATGTCTTGTGTTTCTACATCGACATATAAGAAGAAAGTTAAAATGCCTTTGACAACATGGATCTTTGTTTTCTTTTAGGTGATCTTTGGGGAACTTTTCCAGTTGCCAGCACCACCTCACATTGATGTCATGTATACCACACTGCTTATTGAACTGTGCAAACTGCAACCTGGATCGCTACCGCAAGTCGTATCCTTGGTCAAAAATTAGCATAAACACATTTTATTTGTCATCAGTCAAAGTTTTATTACCTCATGTTCAAAGAGACACTATATGCATCTTAATATGTTATTATAAGATACACTGAACTATATAGACAAATGTAGAAAGAGAATATAAAATGTGGGAATATATTTTCGAAATTTAGAGGTAGAACATTAAAATCATAGTCATGGAAGAAAAAAAAACAATGTTGAGAGAAATTAAGTAAAAACCATCTGAGGCATGTTGGAGCAGAGATAACAATTTGAACAGTACTAACCACTACATTGTAATGATATTTATCACAATATAAAAATATATTTGTTGTAGCGTTGCCACGATTAGTCAATGTAATTGACCATGAAAATTAATTGACGGCCATTTTTTTAGTTGTCGTTTTACTATTGACTGCCTATTTATTTTTGGTCTTCCTCCTGTCTCAAACGCAGTAGGAACAGGATCTCCCTGTGACTGCTGCCAGAGACAAGCCACGGGTATGCCACGATGGCATGGGTACGCCATGGCACCTGGGCAATCCATGCCGACATTGGGACCCACAGCCGTACGGCCGCACCTCAAATGGAGAGAGGGAGAAACCCGCATCTTAAATTAGCCATTAGTGGCAGCACTAGTTTGTTGTTATTGTTTTGTATCCCAGACCCCAGTTAGAAAAGAAACACCTGCATTCAACGTGTCCCAGTACTTTTGTCGATATAGTGTATTTAACTGAAATATCTCAAGGAGGGAAAAGATCAAATATACAGCACTTCTTATGGACTTTTATACCCATAAGTAGGGATGGGAATCATTAACTGTTCCAGATAGTCCAGTCCTTGAGGCTTGGATGCGTCAGAGCTTTTGCCTTTAATCAGTAAGGCTTGTTTTTCTGACATTTGCAATGATGTCAAACTCCTGTGTCTTCCCTGCTGGAAACTGTCAACAAGAGGGAGAAACAATCCAGAGCACGGCTGCCTTTCACAGACGCATGACTGCAGAGATACTTGTCATGTCTCTATTACGATCATTCCAAAGGAGGCTATAAACACCAGCAATATTTTTATATATTCTACACAATGTACATTTAAATCAACAGTATTTGCTATTTCTACTCTAAAATATTTGACTTAAAATAATCACTATGTTTTGAGAGCTTCAAATCTGTGGTCAGTTTCTTAAGAGAGAGCCTACGTGAAAGTTTGCTCGGATATTTTTCCAGCTAATTAGATGTTTGTGACACACTGCACATTACAACAAACACAGGTACTGATGCAGCTAACTGTTCTGAATTGACCAATCGGGATCTGCGTGATTGTCAGATTTAGTTCCTTTTACTCGCTTGGAACCTCAGTGACTAAAACTTGGAATAGTCTTAAAAGTGTGCAGAGTCGAGGTGATACGAGCCGATACTATCAGTGGAAAAATGGGAGAAGTTTGTTTTTTACTGATTCACGATTCAGATTAAATTGACAGTTCTGACCCAAGCATAGCATTTACAGTTTATGTAGACCACAGGGAAATGTTTGAAAATGTATAATTCCATTAAAAAAGCAAAATATCCCTCCTTTAAGATATTAGTGGTTTTGGTACCTGTGTGTGTGTTCTGGATCATGGCTCCCCCTGCTGTTGACTGGATTATCAATACTACATAGAACCCCTTTAAACTGCTGGAATGCAATGTAATTGACACTAAATACATATCACCCAATCATTACCTCCTCAAAGTCAGTCTTGGCTGTTTTTTTTTTGTTTTTTTTTAACTAAAATACCCTCATGGAAATGTTGCTCTAACTTGATTTATTTGATGGTCTTTAGACTGTTAGTGCAGCTCAGCTCAACCATCAGCTCCTAGGAAATGAAACACTAGTGGCTTTTCCATTGGACATCTGTGCAAAACGTTACCGATATTTGCTAAAAGTTGAAAAAACAGAAGTGCGTAATGTTGGTTTTTCCGTTACATCACAAGTGTGATGATTTTTTAAATTTATTATCGCAAGATGACACGAGAAGTCATTCCATAAACATGGCAACGAACGTAAATATCATGTTGATTTACAGATCTATTCATTATTGTTATATATTAGCCCTCTATCCTGTACTAAATTTAAAAAAAAATGATTGGGTTTCGTGGTATATCCACACATACTGTGCCACGTTTCTTTAAAAACTCTTCGCTTGTTCTAACATCCATCAACATCTTTTTTTTTTCATTCATGTGACTCTCGCTGAGGAAAAAGGTCTTTCCATTGCAGTTTTGTGTGACACACCAATTGCATTATGCCTGAAAAACCACCTCTTGCCAGTGCAAAAACTTTTCATTGAAAAATGAGAGTTTTGGCCAAATTGTTGTTTTTCCTTTAGGTAAATTTTTATACGCAAGTTATATTCATGCAATTTGACATTCAATGGAAAAGCAACTATTGTCACCCATTTTTAAAAGGGTTTCATCATTTCCTGCCCGTACTTATTAGATTCAAATATTACTTTGCTTTTGATAAAGCACCAAAAACAGTGAGCGTTCTGCTTTAAGACACTTTGCCTTAACTCCTGCCTGATAGTTGGCCCAAGCCACCGAGATGATGTACATGAGACTGGACACTATGAACACCATCTGCATAGACAGGTAACTTTACTATACATTTAAAAAAACCAAAAAAAAACTCCCTGGTGCATTTTCTTTGGTTTAACACTGTCTTCGGTTGTTTTCAGACTTGTCAACTGGTTTTCTCATCATTTGAGCAACTTCCAGTTTCGATGGAGCTGGGATGACTGGTGAGCAGTTTCCTTCTGGGCATAAAAAGCTTTTGTTTTGAAGTGTTTAACTCAGTGCAAAAAGAACAGTTGCTAATATGTGTGTTTTCTGTGAAGGGCTGACTGCTTGACAGTGGATCTTGAAAAGCCCAAACCCAAGTTTGTTAAAGAAGTTCTAGAGAAGTCCATGAGGTAATACATTGTTTGTTCTGTCTGCATAAAAGACATACAACCCTAACCCTGTTTATTTTCACCTTCCTAGTCCTATACATTGAGGTTTAATGTAACAGGAACTGAACCAAGGAGAAAATGGAAACTCAGTCAAGCAGCTTCATGGCAAATCGGATTGAATGAGCTCTTTCCTAATCACCAAAAACAAAGTGCGGGATTGTTGCTACTACCCTGGTAGTGTTCTCAGAAGCTTAACTGTCAAACCTGCATTTGAAGGCCTTTCTTTAAGAAAACCATAAATAATTGCATTAAAATCCTGATTGAGGCCCCTTGAATAAGGTTTCAAAGACATCTTTTTAAATTGAGTTTACATTTTAACACTATTTTTCTTTACCTCAATGCTTTTAATACTTTCCCTCTTGATAACACCTTGCTCCTTTGAGACATTTACTTTTCTCTGCTGTATTTAACTGGTCCATTTTCTCCTTTTTCTAACAGACTTTCGTACCATCAGCGGATAGTGGACATTGTCCCTCCCACCTTTTCAGCCCTCATCCCAGCTGAACCCATCTTCATTTACAAATATTTAGATGAGAGCGCTTGTAAGTAAAACAGTAACTCCCACATCATAACAGTTTCCTTTTCAGCAGATTCACTTGGGACAACACACATATGTCCCACCCATGGTCTGTCATCTCATGCAGTGGGTTGTACTGAGTAAATTAGCTGAAAGGGAACAGAGGTTTCATTTGCTGAAGACTAGCGAGTTGAGAGTTTTATTTGACAAATTACAAAATGTAAATGGACAAAGGTGTTGGGTCTGGGCTACAAAACAATAATGATAAATGTCATAATATAGTTTTATACTGACAATAGGAAATATCGTTTAGAAACTATGTGGACAAAAATATTGTAATGCATCATGATGTCCTGTTCTGATTTGAGATATAAACATCAATATTTCATTAAAGTTTAATCTGAGATTTTTCTGAAGTGAAATGTGAAGAAAGTAGATGGTAAGTTGTGGTAGAAAATTATTATTTACAGCCAAAGCAAGAAAAATATTTTAGAAATTTTGAGGGAGAACATTTAAAATCATTGTCATGGTAGATTTAAAAACAAACAAACAAAATCAATGTGGAGAGAAATTAAGTTAAAACCATCTCTGAGGCCTTTTGGGAGCAAAGATAACAACTTAAACAAAACTAACCAGTGCAAAGCCACAATATTTATCACAATATAAAACTATATTATGACATTTGGCATTGTTTTGTATCCCAGACCCCTGTTAGAAAAGAAACACCTGAATTCAACGTGTCCCAAAACTTTTGTCACCAGTTGACTTATTTCATAACTGAACACAATTGATCCCGGATCATATAATTTTTATCAACAAACTTCAAAAAAGTATATTGGTGGCTACCAGGACTAATGATTAAAGACGTGAATGTCCTCCTCCTCAGCGTCATTGCCAGGGTACCCAGTATCTATCACAGTCGGAAACGCCATCAAGAACCGAGCATCAAATGAAGAGATCCTCACCATCCTTAAAGAAGTGCCCAACCCCAACCAGGAAGATGATGACGGTAAGAACGTCTTTTTTTTTTTTTTTTGTCCATTACAACCTTTTAAAAAGATCAACAGAACAAGACCTTTCAATTTTACATCATGTATAAAATGTTTTTCATTACACTTTGTTGGGTATATTTTTCACAGACAAAACTATTCATTTGACTCTTATCTGTTGGTAGTTTGGTACGTCCTTATATAAATCTTGTGTTGGTTGGTTTCCCTGACCTTTATCTTTTGTTTTCTTCCAGATGAGGGCGAGGGCTTCAACCCTCTGAAGATCGATGTGTTTTTGCAAACTCTGCTCCATCTTGCCGCTAAATCCTTCAGCCACTCTTTCAGCGCTCTCGGCAAGTAAGTGAAAGTCTCACAGTAAAAACCTCAAGGATCACTGTGTTTTTAAGTGTCTTGTGAATGTTTTAAAAATGCATAAATGAACTAAACTCTGGAATACTCAGCCGTATTGATTTCCTGCAGGTTCCATGAAATCCTGAAGGCCCTGACAGACAGTGACGAGGGGAAACTACACATCCTAAAGGTGGTGTACGAAGTATGGAGGAACCATCCACAGGTACAACAGATACACACATACAGCCGTTCTCGGGCTTCGTTATGGTTCTGAATATCAGTTTGCAGTGTGAATTAGCAATATACAGATGAATTATTCAACAAAAATGTGCACTTCGATGACCTGTATGTGAATAATTTAGGCTCAGATTGGGAGCTTTGCTAAACTTGAACTGTTTCTTCGCCTCATTCTAGATGATCTCAGTGTTGGTTGATAAAATGATTCGGACACAGATTGTCGACTGTGCAGCTGTGGCCAACTGGCTCTTCTCTCAGGACATGGCTCATGAGTTCACCAGGTGAGACAACAGCATTTTTATATATATTACAATTACGCTATATGGACAAAAGTATTGGGACACGTTGAATTCAGGTGTTTCTTTTCTAACGGGCCTGGGATACAAAACAATAAGGACACGTCATAATATAATTTTATGCTGGGATAAATATTCTATTGGTTAGTTTGGTTTAAATATTTATCTGCTTTCAAAATGCCTCAGATGGTTTTTACTGGTGAGGTTTGTACGGGTGCTTGAAATCCTTGAAAATGCTTGAATTTCAATGTTCTGTTTTCAAGGCCTGAAAAGTGCTTGAATTTTCATTTAAGTGCTTGAAAGTGCTTGCAGTTATAATTCTGTAATGTGGTTTATTTATTTATTCGTAATGTTAACTCAAGCCAAAGCTACTTACAGGTGACATTTTGAAAAATAAAGCTTCATGTTACAAAAGAAAATTCCCAGGTGCTCTCAGGTCGACTCCAGGTACATTTTTAATTTTAATCTTTGTCTCGGTGCCAGTGTGACTAAAGAATGCCAAGTTGGTTCCCTTTTTGGATAAAACTTAGTGTTCTCCTTTATTTTCTAAACTTTTTGCTATTATAAAACATAATTTTATGCTTATAGCATAATACAAAGTACGTCACTATGATAAAAGTGAAAAAAATTCTGAAAAATTAGTATATGTATTCCTGTAGATATGCATTTTACTGCCCTGCGATGAACTGGTGAAATGTCCAGGGTGTACCCCGCCTTCACCCATATGTAGCTGGGATAGGCTCCAAGCGACCCCCATGACCCTAGTGAGGATAAAGCAGGTTCAGAAAATGAATGAATGAATGTATTTTACCTTGGCGATAAGATGCTGTGCAGGAAAAAAATTGAAAATGACCCTTAAAAGTGCTTGAATTGACCTTGAAATATGTGTACGAACCCTGTAGGTAATTTCCCTCAACATCATTTTTTTTTTTACGCATGGCTATGATTTTAAACGTTCTACCTCAAATATTTTTCATGCTCTGACTGTAAATAATTTTCTACTACTACTAACCATCTACTTTCTTCACATCTCACTTTGGAAGAACAATCTCTCATTAAACTTTTAAGGAAATATTGACGTTTATATCTCCAGTCATCACGAACAGGACATCTTACAGCTGTAGTCATGATGTGTCCCAGTATTTTTGTCTATATATTTTATAAACTTCAATATTTTCTTAAAGTTGAATGGGAGATTTTTCTTCCCAAGTGAGATGGTTAGTTGTGGTAGGAAATTACTAATTAGTCAGAGCACAAAAAATACTTTAGAAATTTCAAACATCTAAGATCATAGTCATGGATTTAAAAAAATAAAATAAAAAAATCAATGTTGAGACTCATTAAGTAAAAACCATCTGAGGCATTTTGGAAGCAAAGATAACAGTTTAAACAATAACTGGAATCAAAAACCAATGCAATACAATATTTATCTCAATATAAAACTATTTTATGACATTTGTCATTGTTTTGTATCCCAGACCGCTGTTAGAAAAGAAACACCTGAATTCAACGTGTCCCAATACTTTTGTGCCTATAGTCGACATGAACTGTGTCTGTAAACTGTCAAACACTATTAACATACTCAACCTCTTACAAACCTTTAACCTCACATAGACTTTTCATTTGGGAGATCCTCCACTCTACGATCCGAAAAATGAACAAACACGTCCAGAAGATCCAGAAGGAGCTGGAGGAAGCCAAGGACAAGCTGGAGAAACAGCAACACAAGAGGGTAACCTTTCTGTGTGGTTTATGGGATGTCTGACACCAGGGTTATGCGTCTGTGTAGTGTAGGGTATTTCTTAAAAGCGCTTCATATCGCGGTAGATTCAATTGACACTGACAAAACTGTGTTTCTGCGCACCATCAGAGGGACAGCGGTGATGATGAAGACATGGACAAGAACAGTGAGGATGAGGAGGGTCAGCTGGAGGAGCAGATCGAGAGGCTACAGGAGAAAGTGGAGTCGGCTCAGAGCGAACAGAAGAACCTGTTCCTTGTCATTTTCCAGGTACTGAACGTTTTTTGCTGGATGTTCGTGATTCAAGGCTCGTCGGTTCTTTATTAAAGTTTCTCTATCATGTCAGCGTCTTTGATGAAGATCTGGATTTGGTTCGGAGCTCCTTCAGTGGCAGCTCACTGCTCCTATTGTATGCTAATGCTAACTGCTAATGCCAGGTATTATATGTGTATTAGGATGGGTTAAAATGCAGAGCATGAATTTCTCTATTGTAGGGGTCACCAATCCTGGTCCTCGAGGGCCGGTATCCTGCATGTTTTAGACGTATCCCTCTCCCAGCACACCTGATTCAAATAATAAGCCAATCAGGAGGGATACGTCTAAAACACGCAGGATACCGGCCCTCGAGGACCAGGATTGGTGACCCCTGCTCTATTGGATAGTAAACAGTTAACCTTTACACTTTAAATCCTGTAGTTTGACAGGAACAGTGATGGAATACTGAGCAGAAACATGCCGTAGTTATCTAGAGCGAGTCGATTATGAATATGGATAATGTTCACTTGTGGCGTCCACCTTATTTGCAATTTCTTCATCACAGTTTTTGTTGTAGTTTGTTTTGTAGTGCAAAATTCGCTCTATTGACCTCCACGTTTGTTTTACTGTTTAACACCAAGTGTGTCAGACTTAGTCCACACTACATGGATATATATTTAGGACCATTAAATACACAGTCCAAACATGTGGTGTAATTTCCAGAAAATGATTTGCTCAGGTGCCCATTTTGTACATGTTGGTCACGAGATGAGTAAACACAGTTAACAGCTGTATTTTTTTCATTCCTGAAGCACACGTCAGCATTTGGACTAATCCCTTAATGTCGGACATTGAGTTGAATCTCTTGTTCAGTTACACCTCACTGGTAACTTTAGGTGTGGTCAGTAGCCGATATAAAGGCAGCAAAGAAAACGCCCAAATGTTTTTTCCAGCTCAAAATGCCACGACTTACGATACGACAGAGAGAACGTGCCATTGGCATTTTACGTGCAGGTCTGAGCCGTGGTGACGTCGCTCGCCGTCTGCGCTGTCATCGCAGTCCAATCAGTCGTCTGAGCGATCGGATCCTCAGGACAGGATCATCAGACTTAGTTCCATGCGTCGTCGCTGCACTGTGTGTTTGGAGCCAGAGGTGGACACAGCGATATTGAATGATGACACTTTCAGTTTCTGAGTATCTGCATTTAGTGACTGAATAAACATGTTCAGTTGATCCCAATTTGTGCATAATTCATTCTTTAATGACCGATGCTTCCCTCTTTAATATGAAGGGAACCCCAAAACCATTAAATATATCTACAAATATACACATTATTCTGACCCGTGGGTTTTTAATGGTGGTAAGTATATAATGTATTATGAGAATATAAAAAAATCAGTTAACTCTGTTGTTAGAACTGCACACTCCCGTAAATCCAGAAGTTTTCACCAGGAAAAGGATGCTCATTTACACGTTTCCAACAGCTGCCCACAAAGCTTTATTTAGATTTCTATCGGTCTTCAAGTATTTTAAGTGTTAATGTGGTGTAAACTTGTTTTTCCTCTTCCTGCAGCGTTTTATCATGTTGTTGACGGAACATCTGGTTCGTTGTGAGACCGGCAGTGTCGACATCAGCACGCCGTGGTATAAGAACTGTATCGAGCGGCTGCAGCAGATCTTCCTCATGGTAAAACTCCGATACAACACGCACATATTCTGCCGTTAACCCTTTTTTACACGGGGTTCCTACAGGTTCATACAAGTTAAAATTCAGACTTTTTAAGACTACTTAGAACAGAATTTAAAGCCCATTTCACAGCCTATTTTAGAGAATTTAGGAAAATGTATTTATTTACTCCCAACGCTGAGTCATTTCTCACCGAGGGCTGCAAAGTCAGTGATAATTGGTTCCTAATTTCAAGATTAACTGTCGGGTTGGAACGGGTGGAACTGAGTAGAATAATGTTACTTTCTTTGCAGCTTTCCCAGACACATTTAAACACAATACAGCCAGCAAGTTAATGGCAACATAACTGAAGACCTCCCAGTGTTTCCCAACCTTTTTGAGCTACAGCACATATTTTACATTAGAAAAATCACAAGGCACAACACCAAAGAAAAATGTCACAAAAAGTATATTTATTGAAATATAATGCGAATCCAGTCTCAGTTTACTCAGTGTGAAACCTGGGCCTGTTTAGTTAAAGACAAAGCTGATATTTTTGCAGGAACTGAAGAAAGACACATGAATCTTCCTCAGCAGCTCTGAGTCTCACTCCTTTTTCGTCTTTATATCAGTCATGCTTGAAAAGCCAACCTCGCATAGATTGTGTGTGTGTGTGTGTGGGGGGGGTCATGTGTTTGGAACAAGAAAGCTGAGAGGGGTTGCGTCAGTGACCCCTCAGACGGACCCCCCAGCTTATGGACTGAGGTCTGTCGTATAATAGTATGGGAGGCACATCTCCCCTGCCACATCCCCATACCCGGGGTTTGCAGGTAACCTGTGAATCTGCACATGAGAGGGGGGGCTTTATCAACAGAACGCACTGCATTGGGGCCGGTTCACTTTCACTTTCATGTTGCAAAGGGAAACTGGAGACTGTTCTAGAGTGGATCACTGGTGCGTGCAGTCATATGTATCTATATCACGCTGCTCGCTTAGAGTATCATTCATTCATTCATGATTTGAACCCGCTTTATCCTCACTGGGGTCACGGGGGTCGCTGGAGCCTATCCCAGCTACTTATGGGCGAAGGCGGGGTACACCCTGGACAAGTCACCAGTTCATCGCAGGGCTGACATATAGAGACAAACAATCACTGTCACATTCACACCAATTTAGATGAACCTATCAGTGCATAGTGTACCAGTCAGGTAAAACTGAAGAATCTTCCACAGCACAGTGGTTGGGAAACACTGACCTACCATGTCAAATTTAATACCTTTTTAAAACTTTTTTTAAGATATTAAATACACCTTTGTAAATTCAAGACTTTTTAAGACCTCATGGGAACCCTGTTACATGTTCAGCCGTTGATGGCCGTCTGTGTCTTTGTTCCCCCAGCACCATGTGACCATCCAGCAGTACATGGGAACTCTGGAGAACCTGCTGTTCACGGCTGAGCTCGACCACCACATCCTGGCGGTGTACCAGCAGTTCTGCGCCCTGCAGCTCTGAGACACGCTCACACATAATTACACGTGTGCTAAACCTAAATTTACACATTAGATCTTACCAGCTCTTGCATCAAGAATCTCCTCATTAAGTATTTTTTATTGACCTCGGTGTTGAGTTCGGTGCCATTCAACATGTTCATTATGTGCAACAGAAACTGAAGACGTCAGTCATCGTAGGAAATCAACAAATTCTTTGTCTTTAATTTGAAGTAGTGTTTTTTATTTTTAGGCTTTGTTTAGTTTTTCCCCCTTGGTTTTTACATCTGTTCAGTTTGACTTTTCACTCGTCTTCTTATGAATGGGTCTTTTTAAATTAGTCTGTATGGTCTGAGTCCAGAGCTGGAGTAACGATCATAGGAAATAAGTTTTCAGGTCGACTCTGATTGGTTATGAATCAAGAGAGCGCTCTACTTTTTTATATTTGTTTTATGTGGAATTGGGAAATAATTAAAACTCTCCAGAGTCTTTATTGCTCACTTGTTTTTTATTCTATCATTTTCTTGTCCTCATCCGCTTGAACTCGTACCATTATGTTTACGACACTGTCCCTGCGGAAATGAAACTATCAAAAGAACACGTTCCATTCTGGGTTTTTTTTTTCTTTTTTTGTTTCTTGGCTTTAATTATGAAAATCATTGAACAAGTGAAATAAGGTTCAAGTCTACAAAAAAAATCATGTTACAATGCATACATAATCCATCATTTACATAATCTCTATTTGCAATTTGAATTAGTGTGCAAATTAGACTTCCCTTTTATTGCACAAAAACACAACTGGAGCTTCTTTAAAACATTACGGTCCTGTCATGTCAGTGTCTGCAGTCCTTTACAAATCGAAAACATTCAAATATATAGTTTACAGTATTAATAGTGGTTATTCTTACAGGGTTCCTACACATTCTACATCTCAAATTGCACCTTTTCAGACTCAGATTTCCAGACCTCAGTAGAACGCAATGTTTGTGTATAAACATGTTTAAGATTCAGCTGCACATACAGTGTTACGTTCTGACTGTATGTGTGTGCTATTGTGTCGTTAATTGCCAGTATTGTGTAGTTACGACAGGTACAGATGAACATCCAACCATGAAAAAACACTGCATGTATGATCAACTTAATCCTTTTGGTTAGTTTTATATTGTAGAAATACACTACTTACACTTTATACAAATACTTTTTTGTGTCATTGTGTAGGAACCCTGTGTGTAAATTAATATGAACACATTTGGCCTTTGTGTAAAAACTGGTCTTTATATGTACATATGTTTCTCAGGGTTAAAATGTATAGTAAGATCTCAATAAGCAACATAAAAAGTAAGTATTTTTATCAATGTGTTAGGAAATAGTACTTTTGTTTAGTGGCTTTAGTGCCATATGATTAAAAAAAAAAGTGCATTTCTGGTTTCTACAGATATGTGCCTATTCAGACCAGGAAATATTTCACTAATCATCAACAGTCAAACCCAGCTTTTTGTAGTCAGTTCCTGAGAATAATTAAAAAAAAAAAATTAATTACTGAACAATTAGGAAACAGAATGTGTGTCTTGTATGTTTGCTCTGGTGTTAGTATAAAAAAAAAATCACAAATGCACTGAAATAAGAGAGTAGGCTTAATGTCTAAAACTACTATAAAAATCAAATAAATACAAATAATTAGTACTGGAAAATTGATATAGATGCTTTTCCAGGTCTGTGGACTTAATCTGCAGCTGTTACAGAAGTTATTTACAGTAATTTCATATTTTTGAGAATATTTCTCAGTAGCTAGAATATCAAAGTTATCGCAAATATTAAAAAAAAAAAAAAAGGTTTGGCCCCAGCATTGCACCAAAGTATCAGAGGAAGTGTCTCTTGTTTTAAGTTATTTTACCCATAACCTGCACCGTTTTTAACTGCTCATCATTCCATCACGTATTCACAGATGGAGTGTGCTCAGTGACGTTTGTGCCGTAGCTCTGGTTGGTTTCGTACATGGCTTTTTCTTCAGCCTCCAGTCGTTTGTATCGTGTGTTGAAGAAGATGACGAAGCAACAGGTGAAAAAGCTGCACAGTCCGGCCATCACCATCATAGATACTGTGAATGTAAAAAGCACTCATTATCATCCCGGTGCCACATGTTTGGATGAACTTCAAGTAAACCAACATCTACAATGAAGTATTTAAGTTCCTGTACAGTCAAGTTACCATTTCAACTGTATGTAAAAATATATTTGTAGGTATTTTTTAAAACTAACCACTGTGACGCATTAAACAACCATATTAATCATGGGCAATAAAATAATGCTAATTATTGTCATCATTTTCCAACTATATAAATACTTTTCCTTGCAGATCAATGGTTATAATTATTCTGATTTGAATGCATACGGTCATTACTGTTTAGACTCAGATAAAATATGTACGTTTAAATGTTTTACTTAATTGTATGTTTTGACATTGAACGAACATTTAATCATTTTGATTGTTTTGAATGTTGTATTGTAGGTGATCTCTAAAATGTTATGTACATAAAAACAATGTAAAACCACAAAAAATAGATCGCATTTTTTAAACGGTACTCGGCATCAAAAATCTACCTTTTAACTGTAAATTAATAATGTGACAACTGTTGTGATGATTACTGACGTTAACTGATATGAAAATATTTATCATAACGTTAGCCTCGTAGCATAATTGCTAAAGTCATATTTTTGGCCAAATTTGTAATATCTATGTAACTTTACTCTCCTAACACTGCTGCTTAAGTTAATGCTGATATCACAATTTGGTCAAAAATATGGCATAGCTAATTATGCAATGAGGCTAACGATAATGTTTTTGGTTGGACTGACCAGCTCCAGATTAAAATATGAACTCGAGGTGTCTGGTTGCAAATGGATGCAAGTACTACAAAATAAAATGCTGTCAATGCTAAATATTTCTAATAGTTGACCTACATTTCATCTACAAATCTTTACGTTTTTAATACTGACACGGCAGCTTATAAAAGGAGAACAGATCATGTGTTTTAATGAGAGGCTTAAAGTTTCAGTAGAAAATACGGCATCAGTGGATAAACATTCCTCTATGGCAGGGGTCTCAAACATGCGGCCCGCCAAAAGGTTCCAATCCGGCCCGTGGATGAATTTGCAAAGTGCAAAAATTCTACAGTCAAGGCTGTGGAACTCAGTTTAGTTCAGGTTCCACATACAGACCGATATGATCTCAAGTGAAATAACAGCAGAATAACCTACAAAACATCATGACTCCATATTTTCTTCTTGGTTTGATGTGAAAAAAAATATTACACTGTGCCTATGAATAATGACAACTTCAAATTTTTGTCTTTGTTTTAATGCAAAAAAAACATTAAATTATGAAAATATATACATTTACAAACTATCCTGTAACAATAAAATGTGAATAACCTGAAATGTCTGAAGAAAATTAAGCACAATTTGAACAGTTTTCTGCCTGTTAGTAAGTGTCCAGTGTCTTTGTAGATCCAATCCATAATGCACATGTGGAAATGATAGGTTGAGGCATAATATTGTTAAAACTGCACTTATTTTTCTTCAGAAATTTCAGTTTTTTCAGGTTATTCACATCTTTTTTGTTTGGATAGTTTATAAAAGAAGGTATTTTCATAATTTAATGGGGTTTTTTTGCACTAAAAGACAAAAATTTGGAGTTGTCATTATTTAAAGGTTATGCTATTATTTTACTGGTCCGGTCCACTCGAGATCAAATCGGGCTGAATGTGAAAGAAAGAAAATAAGTTTGAGACCCCTGCTCTATGGCTTTCATCATATTGTAATTCAAGTGGCCTCCTCTTGGCTCAGGCTTTAGAAAATATAACTCACAAAGGCCGATCTCCACCAATCACTACATTCACTTCATCCATCTTTATGTACAGCCTATGCTTAGGTCAGAGAGGACACAGCTGCAGGAAAATGTTATTTTAAGTCTGGCATTTTTCTCCTGATTTCTGCTGACTGTAGCTTTAAGCTCCATCTGTATAAGATACAAACTTTGCTTTCACTATGATGGTATGTGGTTAAGATATATGATGAGGACAGTCAACCTCTTTATGCATGAAGGCAAAATAAATCCCTAGTATTTAAAGATGTTATTGAATTTATGTATGTTGATCTGCTGCTACTTGAACGGAGGTACTCGTGTTACAGTCCATGTCGACAGAAAAAGAAAAATCAATACATATAGGTATATTTAAGGCATTAATAGTTTTTGCATTAAAGCAGATCCACTTCCACCAGATTGATTCCAGTGTTTTATGATCTACAAACCTCCACCGCAGTGGGTGTGACAAGTGTCTACGTTTATACCATCCTGGATAATGTTCCATTTGGATGAATCAACAGTCATTCATAGCACTGTCAGCTGTTGAGGTGTATGATTTTTTTAAAGGGCTCATATTTTGCTAAACCCACTTTTATTAGTCTTTGGTTCATTTATTTGTGTATTTGGACGCTAATAGTTCATACAGTTT
>JAPQRP010000002.1:14267401-14284872 GCA_037367295.1 Apogon hyalosoma
TGTAAATAATTGGTGTAAAATGCAGTTTGTCATCTTTTCAGGGTCATCAGATATGACCCATTTGGACGTTCAGAGGCGCCGTAGCGAACGTGGAAACACTGTCATCTTCTACAACATTAATTCACCAGTAAAACCCATGGAGTTGGATCAATGGCAGTGGATGGACACGCTTGTTTTTATGCTCAGTTATTGATATTTTTGCTGAAAATGTCACTTTTTCTTCAGTTTTGTCTATTTCTGACATAATAAACCTCAACTTTAATCTGAACTTCAATGAACATCTACATGATCAGTGAATTAAATATAGGAAAATACCTGATTATCACATTAAAAACACAAAACACGGAGTATAATATTATAATAAATGATGATAAATCACTTAAGAAATATTAAATATAGAGAAAATTCAATTGGCACCACCACAGAAGTAGCACTGGGTCTTTATGGGTTAAAAGACGCCACCCTATTAACTTTTAAACTGACTATATGTATAACATAACAGACTTAAAATGGGAGATTTACCGTATTTATTATTAGTTATTTGTAGATTCATATTTGCATTTAAGGATCTTGGGTTATTGATTGTGTTTTCCACGTATACAAGTGTCAGCTGTTACCACAACAGTTACACGGGAACACAGGAAATTATTGTATTTTCAATCATTTTTCATGGTTCTAGAGATAAATGTGAGGCAGGAAGAGTTTATGCTCACTGAGAATATGATGAATAGAAGCTAAATTAAAAATGATCTTTATTCTGAAAATTCCCATGATTGTGGTAAAATAGTCAGACAAACTGAATTAACAGCAGTAAAATGAAATGTTTGGAAGTGAGAAAAATGCTTGTAGCTGATCTGTATGCAAATTTTCAGCTTCCAGTGTAACTTGCAACACATTTGTCATAATAATCACAGTTTAAGCACAAAGTATTTTCTAATTTAGTGGCAGAGGCTGGTGTCCTAAAGATACCCTTTAATAGTACATTTTAATAGTTTGGTTTACATTACAGACTTACATTAACAAACAGAATGTTGAACACAATAAACACTTTAACATGCTTTCACATCAGGGCCAGATCAAGTGAAAGTGAACATCAGAGCCAAAAATTAAAGTTTCACCTATCATTTCTCAAATAGGCTCATTTTTTTAGCTTAACTTATTGTATCACTGATTATTTAAAGTTATAGTTCTGACACATATGTAAAAGCACTTTAATAATATTTGTTCTTGCTTGTATAAGTGATATTTTAAGTCTGTGAATCTAGGAAGTAATTATTCAACAGTACACGAATATAGAAAGGTTGTGTACAAACAATTTGTAAAATATGCTCTGCTATTAGCTGTATATATCACTTCAGTTGTAATATGTATGTTAAATAAAAGTTTATTAGACTATTTGTAGTGTTTTAGTTCCTGCAAAGTCTTTTATTCTGACTACTGAACAGTGACAAACTGCTGTCCCAGTGTCACAACATATTTGTTCATAAAAACTTATCATTTAAACATTTTTATCCAATATTGATCACAATTGTAGTTTAACATCATAGCTAAAGCCCTATGTTTCATTTAGTATCAATTTCTTATGAGAACAGAATGTTTTGTACATTTGCGTAAAGTGAAAAGAAAAAAAGATATTCATTTTGAGTCCCCGTGTCACGCAGCAATAATTTAAGTATTTTTACCTCCAAATTTTATTTCTGTAAAATGTAACATGTCATGTGAATGTACTTACTGAGACCTGTTCAAACATGTATTAAACATGGAGATCAGTTATTTAGTTTTCAACTCAGAGCTTATTGAACATGAAATGTGTCCCTGTGTCACCCCTTGATCTGGCCCATGAGACACTTCAAAGTGAAGGGAGGCCAGATATTCCCTTTCCCTTTTTCAGTCTCTCAGTTCTGACTTTTAATCATCAGCTCTGAGTCACAGATGTGCACTTGCACCACCTTTACATAAATATACTGTTAACATCTGCCAAAGACAGGCTGAACATCAGCCTCCAGGCAGCATTGACAGTTTAACTTCTACCAGACTGACAGATTAATATTCACAGGAGGATATGTCTCAGAGAAATCACTCCAAAACACATTTATCCTCTTTATCAATCTCTGTACAGATTTTACGAGCATGTTTTATAATGGGTAATGTGACACTGCTCCATTAGTTTAAAGCGAGACGGACTATAAAACAAAGTCCAGCCAATATGTCAAGACGTTTTAGCGTAGGTCAACTCTTAATCTTATCTCATCTTGGTTTCATAAGGATCTTGTAGAACAGGAAGTGTTGTTGTTTAACTGTTTCCTGTATTGTGTTCTCACCACTGAAAAGGCGATGCAGGCCAGTGCACTGAAGCTCATGTTGATCTTGGTGACCTCAGTGAACTTCTTGGTCTTATCGACATACAGACCCAGAGTGGCGGCCCCCACAATGCCGAACACAATGAAGAGAGCGCCACACAAACCGGCAAAGTCCTGCCACGGTGAGAGGAGTTCACTTAATACACGAGCATCATCATAAAGACTGTCAAAAATGCATAATGGGAAGTGGTACTTTAAAGTGAGTTAACATTATTTTATAGCATTAATACTTTTTTCTAGGTGTATTCAAAAACATGCTCACATTTGTCACTGTGTAAACCCATAAATATTTACTCTAAAAGATGAGGACAAATGCCAGGTAATGATGGCGTAACGCACTATTTTGGCTTTTTATTCTCTTTTTCCAGGTGAAGTTGCATTTTACTGTTAATACATGACTTTAACCAGTGACAGTGGCTGGTGCTTGCAAAAATGTGCAAAATCTGTTAAAAAATGGATTTAAAGATGCAAGAGGCATAAATTAGAGAAAAACACCAACATGGAACAGTATCAGTTTATTCATCTTTGTATTTCATCTTTTGATTTTGACTAAGAGGTGAGAGTTGCAAAAAGAAGGAATGTATTTCCAAATTCTGCTGTTCTCTTACCCTTGCTTTCAATTCCTCCAATTTAAATCCAAATGAGATTTATTCTGAAAACCTGATGTGCTAGCTTTAAAAGTCTTTGACGTTAAAAAAAAAAGTGCTGGTGAGGTTAAGCAGCTGTTGAGGAGGGTTTTCTTTTTTTTAACCAATAAAGATGAAAGCTTGTATATGAAAGGGATTGAAACACTGCTGCATTGTTAAACGTGTGTGGACCTCAAAGGGCACTAAGTTGAAACATAAGACCTCATAACACAATGGTATCATAGTCTATCTATGGACTCCTCAGCCTACCTACTTCATTTCTCATTCAAGACGTCCTAATAATCCCTAATGGATCCCAGTGGAAACATATATGCTGTTCTATCCTCTGGTGTGCTTACATTGGTGTATCCTGTCACACAGAGGATTTGGTCCAGTAGTGTGGAGAAGCAGGTGAAACAGGCAATACCTGCCCCAAAGCACACCAGGAGGATGAGGTAGGCTTTGTTCATCATTAACTGTAAAGGACAGACAACACTGATTACCAAATGTCTCTAAAATTAAATGCTCACTGAAAGATAAACTAGAAAATTACCACTGATGCATTACCATAATAGTACCCTGAAAGTTTAATAAGTGTTTAAAACCACAGTTTAGATTCATTAAATGGTTTCTTAATTTAAAAAATACTGGATGCAACTTTATCTTTGATGTGGGTTGGCAGTCCAGCAGTGTGCAATTAAACTTATAAGACCCAGTGTACCAACAATCAAACGAGTATGTTTCTTTTTTGTAACTTCCTGTGATCTTACCAGTTTGATGCCCTGTACGAAGGGTTCAGAGGTGGAGGACTCGGCGCTGGCTGATGGTGGAGTGGGAGGGGCACTGCTCCGTATACCCAATGTTGCTAGGCAACAAATGATGCCTGCTGGGACTGCATAGGCTAGAATCTAGACATGCAATGTGCTGATTATGTTAACACCTCAAATCAAACACAGTTTATCATCAGTAGCAGTAGGACTTAACCGACACTGTTCAAGTCTGAGTGTTACAGTTGCATTTCTTTGATTAGGCCAACTAATATTTCTACTTCATAAATAATTCAAACATTTTTACTCTTTAATAAGTTTTGTTCTAGCTCATGTCCTATGTGACTAATGGAAGAGAAGATTCTTGTTCAGGAATTAGAATTACCCAGGACTAACTTGCAAGTTGCCAGCTTATTTGTCTTACTATTAGGGGATCACATTACACATCTTAAAAACCCTAAACAAAAAACATGTTTAAAATTAAAGCTGCAAGCAGCATTGAGCAGGACCTCGCACTGCATGTTCTGCCTCCCACACTGCAAAAATCAAAATCTTACCAAGTACATTTTTCTCATTTCTAGTCAAAATATCTCATCACACTTAAAATACGACACAATAACCTAAAGAGGAACTTGTAAGTGAAATTTAAGAACTTATTTTTAGACAATAGATCTTGAAAATCTTATTTCACGAAATCTTACCAAGATAATTTTCACTTGTTCCATTGGCAGATTTTTTTGCTTGAATGAAACAAAAAAATCTTGAATTAAGCAAAAAAAGTTTTGATTTTGCAGTGCATGCCTTCCCTGGGAATCAACCCCGGTCTCCCAGGGGAAAGCTCACATCTTTGACCACTGGACCATCTTCAGCACTGATAAAGACAAAGACCAGGACTCAGTCCAATGTCCACATAGACAGACTCCAACAGGAGACTAACGTGGTTGTTTGTGTCAGAGACTCAGTCAAATGCTGCTGAAAACCCACAGACAGGCCTGACATGACAGGCTTCTGCAGAGCTTGATGATGACCTGGTCATTTATTGAATCAGGTGTGCTGGAACAGCTCAGGAGGTCAGAGTTCACAGGGTGACATCCACACTGGCTCATCTGAAGGTTTACCTGAACAAATGACCGCCTGTTGAGGTGTAGCTCAGTGGGTTAGGGATCAGGTTGAAAAGTCAGAGGTTGTGGGTTCGAGGCAGGTAGAATAGGTAGGCTATTATTGACAGATAGAAACTACATATAGGCTCCAAAATAGCATCATGACCTGCGACCCTGAAAGGTCAAACCCATAGTCTCATCTTTTGAGAGGAAGATGTCCATTAAGAGCTGAAATGTTTGCAAGGGGTTTGTTGCAGCACAACTATTGGCTGAATACATGGCAAATTCAGTTTATAGATTGCCAGTGACCCAAAATAATAATAATAATGATAATAATAAAAAATATGATGAACAATTGTCCCTTGTGCCTTGCATTACATGCAAGCACACAGGGAATTAGCACCTCAACAAGGGGCAGAACTAAAACTGATATAACACTCACCAGTGAGGGGATACCAAATGTTTCAGCTACTGAAGGGGAGATGATGTTTGCGAGGAGGAGCCCCAGGGGATTGGCTGCAAGAGAAACAGTGGAACTGAAGGTTACTCTGGCTTGAAGAAGAAAAGAACTTTTACTACACATTCTATTTTTCAGTTCGATTTAGCTGAAAATTCAACTGAAACTGAACTTTGCCAATGTGACATAAGGTGCATCTGCTAACACACAATAGTTAATTTATTAATTTTCCAAACCGCTTAGTGTTCCAGAGGATCGCCAGGGTGCTACAGCCTATCTTGGCTACCAGCACACTCAGACACTTCGCCAGTTCATCACCAGGCTGGCATACAGACGAACAACCATTCACATTTGATTTAGATTGACCAATTAACCTATTGTGGTGTGTGTCCCCCCTATATCAATTAACCGATCATCATGTGCAATTATGTTGTAAACAATATGTAAATATATGCATGTATGCATGTACAGAAAGAGTTAACTAAATAACAGATACTCTTTTATATTTCCTGTTTACTCTTAAATTTTTTGCCAGTTTTCTGCACTTTGTTTCCTGTGTTTTTGCTGCTGCAAACACTGCAGTTTCCCCACAGTGGGATCAATAAAGTCATATCTCATCTCATCTCATCTCATGACGGTGGGAGGAAGCCAGACTACCTGGAGAGAACCCACGCAGATAGGGGGAGAACATGCAATCTCCACACAGAAAAGAATTTTAAAAATAATGAAAATAAAGCATACAAGAGGGATGCAAACCGTGTATGCAAAGAAAAACCATCATGTTATTTAGCTGAAGCTGTTCAAAGCATGCCATTCTTCTTGACCTTTTTTTAAATTTGCATGAATGTTGTATAGATGTGTGTAACAGCTATAACAAGATCAATGTTGCAGTGACCCCTCAGCCACCTTATTTGCCTATGAGATCCACCCTGCACTTAAATCCTGTTGTTCCCTGCTCCCCTACCAGTATCACTATCCTCTCACCTCATCTGTACAGCTTCTCCTATCTGCCCCTATGACCATGCATCGACCTCGAAACACCTTAAAAATGTAGGCCCAAATTTGCCTCGATTTGACCTTGAAAATTATATTCAAGATTATCTCCCAAAAATTCATCCAAAGTTCTGGATGTTGCACCTAAACAACAAAAAAGAAGGAGATTGGATGATTTGGTGAGGAGTAATTGCTTTGACACTGATGGAAAGACACATAGACACACAGACAGATGTCGTAGGGTACGACAATACCCCTGCAGTCGATGGCCAAGGGGTAAAAACTATACACCATATTAAAATCACTACCCCCTTCAATCAAAATAATATCTAAAACCTGGCCAATGAAATCCCAGTAAGTCCCAAAGGCTAATATTCTGTTAGCTCGCATTTTCACCTGATTATGAGATGTAACTCACTGCATCAGTTAGGACTGAAGAACTTGTTGCAGCTGAAACATATTAATCACGGCAGTAATTCTGGTAATTTTGGCGAGGTTGTGTTATAGTAGTAGTAATCATCACTCACACATAGATGCAATCATGTTCGCTGTGGCCCGCTGGTGGTCAGGAAACCAGAGAGCAGCGAGTTTGGTGGGAGCGAAGATGATGAGGGGCTGGGCGAGAGCACCAAGAGTCTGACCCGCCATCACTAAGGGATATCGGAGTGAGATGCTACCATTGTACAGTGACCCGGCCAAGAAGCGCAGCAGGGCTCCAGCCATGTTCAACCAGGACCCCAGGATCAGCTGCAGAGTAAACAAGAGTAGTTCAAGTTGTAAAGGTTGGTGTTAAATTGGAGCAGAGGGAATGCTCTGTTGTGATTGTTGTTAACTGAGTAAAAACTCCCATGACAAAATGAGAGTGAAACACTATTTATTATCTCAATAAAGTACACTTTACTTATATGACTTTTCTTATTGAGATGTTGACATAAAAATGTACGTTAACAATAAATTACTATGTAATAGATTAAACTGTAAGAAGCTGACTGAAAATTGTTTTGATTAACAGTGAAGACATTTTTCATTAAAAAAAAACAAAAAACAAAAAACAGTTTAATGTTAAGTATGCAAAACATCTTTTTAGTAATTTGGATAATATACAGATTTGGGCTGCTGATGGGATACTATGGATGTTTTCACACCTGGATTTTTTTCTGATTCAGGGAGTAATGTATTTCAATGTGTTACAGTGTTGGGCATCACCTTGTTTCAGTTCGTGTTCACACTGGCCCAACACACTCATGGAAACAGGTGGGAGCCACGTTCCTTCAAGCGCTCGCTGAAAATCTTGAATAGTTCAGACTTTTTGTGCGTGTTATCGAGCATTTCCAATACATGCTCATCTTCCCAAATGCCAATGAGGTATTCTATCTCTTCCTTCATCCAAATTGCTCCTCGACTCATTTTCTCCACTTGGTTATCCAGCAGCTGATGAAAGGTATGAAGCTCATTAAGCTCATTAGTCGACTGTCTGTTTACGTCTGGCGGCAGCATTTTTTCAACAGGGCCGCTCTGCTTTGTGATAATGTTCGTGACATTGCAGCGTATCATACTCAGAGTGACAGAGAAAACTGTAGTTGTCTATTTCTATCACTGTGGCCATGTTCACACTGTAAACAAACTCCTCTGTGGAGTGCTTGCCACCGAGCTGAGACCACCTCTTCCAATTGGTCTCAGCTCGGTTGTTTTGTTCCGAAACAGAGCACAATTACTGCTTTCACATATGCCTAGTCAAACCGAGCCGAAGACTTGTTCCGGAACAACGGTTCCAATCGATCCAGGTGTGAAAACACCCTAAAGTGCCCCACTTTGAGCTACATATTTACATATATGGTTATTTAACAGCTACGTGACCTTTTCCAAGGCTTACAGTGTAATCAGTCAGTTGAAATGAAACAGCTATCTGCTTTTTCTCTAAATGTTTGGTATCAGAAGTTATCTGATATACTGTTCCTGCACCGAGTTCTTAGAATGATTCTCAAGTATTGGGGGTGTTTAGTTTGAACAATTCAATTCAATCCATGAAATGTAATTGTCTGCAGGTGTGCTTTTGTCAGCTTAGGCTCTTTAACAACAACAACAAACCAAATCTCAATCATCTGTCAGAGACAAAAGATGAAAATTTTAATATCTTATTTACCCTGCCTCTTTGCTTCATGCTTTTTCCAATCATGTGGTCAATCAACATTTTATTTCCACAGAAAAATTAATGAAAAATATAAATCTTATAAATACTAATTAAAGAGTGTGATACCAAGTCTGCGCTGTAAAACTGTCCTGGATAAGGGTTGTTATGTTAAATATCTGTCATGTAATGTTGCTTCATTAGTGTTCAAAGTGACGTCTGTACCGTGATCCGTAGGCCGAGGGTGTCCAGCATCCATGTGGTCACGAAGCTGAGTGGTATGGCCACCACCATAAACACCAGTGACAACCAGTTGATCTGATCCAGGGTAACATTCAGGAACTTGGCAGACTGGTTTGCTACTGGTGCAAAGGTCAGCCATAACTGAAGGAAGATAAAAAAAAACAAAAAACGATTCTGTTACCATTACTATAGAAAATATGACTTATTAAAAAATACAAACTGACTTAATCTTAATGGAGCGTATGAAAAAAAAAAACATCTGTTGTGATCATTTTTAATTTGGTGATACTGAGCAGAGAAAGGTACAGGGTAATACATGCATAATGAAAGACATTACATAAAAGTGTTTGTATATTTTATACAAGCCAAGGTTTGTGTTTTTGTGTTGGTTTTTCTTTTTTCAAAAAGAAAAATGTGCATTTTCCTTGTTAACCAAGCAGCTACACTCAAATTAAAATCAATATCTTACAGCCTTGGTTGATATGAGAAAGGGACGCAAGATAAACAATAAACAGTTTTAACTTTTACTGAGAGACTTTAAAAAAGCAATAACAGAATCAACAGTGGCAGGCAGCAAATGCCAAACAAAAGGCTCAACAGTACTACTCGATAAGTAAAACAAATAGGATAAGAGGAGAGATTCCCATCTTAAAATCAGCATCTACTACGATGACACAAACAACAAAACACCTACACTACCTTTCCTGCTCTGTTATTTCTAATCAAAGCAGAACACATTCAGGACTAGGACCTCTTAACCTACAGATTCACTAAAAGTGCCTCATTAGCAAACAAACCAACAAAGCTACACAGTGAGTAACCACTTCGCTAACAAATGAAGAAGTGAGTACACAATTGAAAGGCACAGTGGGTGGTGTGGGCACGAAGCATGGTAGGCACTTCACACATGATGATTTGTATACATGAAAAAAACATTAGTAACATATGAAGAGGAGGCAGATAAAGACATGTGATCACATAGTTACAAATATTAATGTAATTTTAAACAGAGTGGGTCAATCTGTGGCTTAGTTGAACAAAGACCTACTAGTGATTTCCTGATATTTCACTTCTTCATGTTGGTGGAGGTACAATACCATGAATGACAGTGAAGAAGAAGATAATTCTACAAATCAAGGTTTGCTTCCTGAAAATCGTGAACAATGCCTTAATTAGGTTTTTGCAGGTAAGAGCAAATCTAATTTAATGTTTTTTAATGCCCTTTTTAATGCCACTTTAAACAAATTTAATGCCCATGTCCAACTGCACATACAGTTTTATATACAGTTTTATGATGGTTTACTGTCGACATGCTTTTAGTTCCTCCTCCAACCACTTCTGCTGAAACTTGCATTTATCCATTTTTCTGACATTTGCTAATATTCCCTCCGCTTTCTCACCACAGCATGAGCACGCTCACAGCACACTGCATTCCAAGCATCCGGTGTGCTGACTTTGTGTATCGGCCATAAGCAAGACAATTAAAGGGTTTGGCCTGTCAAGCATTAGACTATACTTCCGATCAAAATTATCAAATATTTACAAAATCAAGATAAATCAAGAATAACAATGCTTTTTTTCCCCATCAAATGTATTTAATTTTTAATGCCTCTGGACATTAAATTTAATGTTTTTTAATGCCGTTTAAGGCCTTAATTTTCACTAAATCTATTTAATGACTTTTAATGCTTTTAATGACCAGCAGAAACCCTGCTAAATGATAAAGTTGAGATTATTCCTCAGGAGACCTTTCTTACTCAACAAAAAAATCAAAGTGTAACCCGTCTGCTTCTCATGAATGTCAATGTGTTTCTCCAGTTGCATATGACATATAGTTTTAGTTAAGAAAGAATTTTTTTCAGTCATGTTTTGTCCGTAGCCAGAAAATAACTAAGTAGATCTTCCATAACACTGCAAAAAAAAATTAAGAATACATTATTTGGCCATATTGCCCAGTTCTACTTGCTGTAAACACAAATATACAGAAATGTGATTTTAAAGAGTTGTACTTTTTTTTTTTTCTAATCATCTGAAGTAAGAGGGAATGCACTAAACCAGTTCAATAACATTTTAGTGAGAACCCCTGAATGTAAACACAAAGAAACTCCAACTTTCAAAACACATCAGGTCCAATGTCCTCCAGTTTATCTTCACTGTGCAGTCAGCAGTCACACTTCCGTGATGATCTCGTGTCATCATGTGACGTTTCTACGCTGTTTTAAAAAAAGAGGAAATAAGTAAATCTGCTCAGCTCCCAAGAAACTGCGGTCATATGACCAAAATTTTCTACTCATACAGACATTTACATGTTCTAAAACCAGCCCTGTCTGATCTACGGCAGACAGTCCCCTAGGGCGTCCAGTGAATAGAGTGAAGTTGCAAAGTTCCCCTTTAACAGAGACTGGATAATGACCCAACTAACACACACTTACCAAACAAACCTGTCACTTCTCAGCTTTGACATCTGCTGCTTCTCCTGCACCATTTAAACAATCTCAAAGCTTTTTACGACCTCATTAAGACTGAACGTGTCGGAATGACTTGTTTCATTCAGGTTTTTATGAACAAGCTGTAAGTACAAATTGGGTATAAAACTATTCAACAGAACATTAATCCATACAGCACAGACCTACTGCTTGTGTTATTCAATAGCTGAGACAGATAAAGGGATTCAACAGGTCAGTTTATCAAAAATCTGTTCAACTCAACTGCAGTCAAAGTGTGACAAGGTAACGAAAAACAGCTTAGCTCTCAGCTTCCCTATCTAGGTCCACTTAAGAAGAAAGCATCAATATTATGGAAAGCTTGTGAAAACGACAAAAAAAACATATTTTCTTTCCTCGTCTACTACTTTACAGTGATGCTTTCATTCCCTCTGCCTGTCAGTTGGGATTATAAAGATTGCTAAATTAGAATTGTTTTATTAAATAATCAGATTTTTTTTTCTGTAAACTGAGTTAGTTGAAAATAATAAAGCCCTATCAAAAACAAAAGAACAAACTCAGTTCATGAATCAGCTAACATTAACTAATTTAAAATGTATGCCTTTCCCTCCAGGGCTCTTAAAGCTGATTTCTTTTCACTGGACTCATGGCTTTATCCAGAGAAGAGGAAGTTCAAGCACAATCTAATTCACACACTTGCCTGTGTTTTGACCAGATAAAACAGATTAATCATTCAGCTTTTGCATGGGTAATACAGGAACTACAAAATATGCCATTTTTGACAATACTGGCTGTGAACTATAGATGTAGATATGTGGAGGTCAAAGCAGGTGATCCGAGCATGCACTTTGTCACATCCATAGGGTCACAAAGCTGCATTATGGGCCCCAATTCTCTACTCATAATTGGAATAACAGCTGCACAATTTTGGCCAAAATAAAATCCGAATGTTTTCCCCTAAAAACTCAATTTCAATTTGTGGCTAAAACTACAAAAGACAACAGAAGTTATATCAATCATTCTGTTTGTTTGTTGCGTTTTAGTCGGCACGTCGTTTTCCTGTGCACGCTCCCACTCTGGCGTGTGATGATGTTTGAGGTGCTGAAATAAGTTGGTTGTGCTGCTGTCTTTGACTGACACCGCCTTCAGGCAAAGTTTACAGCGAGGAATGGTTTGGTCTTCATCAGACACTTCAAAGCCAATTCCACACAACCGACTTGCTCTTGCTATTTTTAGTCACAAACTTCTCGCTCTCCTTAGCAAGCGCAATTTTTGTACTGGTGTGTGGAGACCAAAGATTGTAGAGACCGCTCTCACAGTCAGAAGGAGCCTACGGTAGCCCAGAGCCACGAGAGAGAAGAAATTCATTTCGACAATTACCCTTTTATAAACATCGTCCTAATTAAATAATCAGATTTAAAACTGATTAATCATGAAGCCCTAGCCAAATTACAATAAAAAAAAATACCTCAGTGCCTGATTTGGCTTCACTGGAAAGAGTGTTCAGGGTTAGGGTTAGGGGGGTTGTGTAAACCTAACCTGTTCAATAGGAAAATAAACACCATGGGGCCAAAAAAAAGTCCACAACTGGTTTTAACGAGCAAATACTTCAAATCCGTCCATTTTATATCTATAGTTTTCTATAGAGCATAAAGACTGATCTGGGCCAATGTGACATGAGGCGCACATGCTAACGCACAACAATTTGTACTGCAACATTATGTGTCCAAAATATTAGGTCAGCTGAGTACCTGACTAACTGCAGTTGGATGAACCCAGACTGACCCTGTTCCATAGTGATGGGTGCATCAGGGTGAGAAGAGAGGTGGATGAAGTGATTACCCATCATGCCTAGTGTCTACCGTACAAGTCTATGGGGGCAGTGTTATGATATGGGGTTGATTCAGTTGGTCAGGTTTAGGTTCAATAACATTACGTGTTCAAAAACGACACAAATAAATGTTATGACGTTACATAAGCTAATCAAAATGATGCCATGTGTACATGTTCCATAACCACAGCTAAAGGCAGTCCAAGGAAATACTATAGTGTGGAAATTATTTTTTTGGCCAGGATGTATATTACCACCTAATAACCATGTACCCACTTAATCATAATGTTTCCCTGTAACATTAGGTGACACGATGAGCTTCCATGAGGGACAAAGACACGGGATAAAAACAAAAAAGATCTGTGGATGATACAACTTGTTTACTGTTGTTGGTGACTACAACATATTTAAGGATCATTGAAAAGCCTTCATGTTGGAAAGCTCCAAATGATGAGGATTTTGTAAAAATGTTGAACATTTGAAAAGAAAAAGGCTTTGTTCTTCTACTAGTTCTGTCAAATTAGATCCTTCACAGCAGGTGGAATCCCTTTATGTATATCAAAAATGTCCTATTCTGATCATTAATTTCAATCTCTAATGAAAATGACTCATTTTGGTTTTATGAATATTGTTTAAGTAACTGCAGCTACTGAACGGTCGTTACACTGACTTAGAATACGTCTGCAGAGCATCAGGCCATAAACTAAGGTCAAAATGCTGATGATCATAAAAAAAAAAAAAAAAACCTGAGCAACATTAACACCTGCTTAAAGATTAAATACAAAATGGCTCACAGACTAACCTGAATAAACTGGGCTAAATTGAATGAAAGCTGACCTATGACCTGAAAACACCAGGATGCCAGAAGCAGGACCAGTACAATTCTGTGTGAATAAAACCTAATTTATGCGAGCAGGTCAGCTGATCTGAGCACACAATGCCAGGCCTGTCCCCTACAGGGTACGACGCTTGTGAGGGATAAATTTCACACATTCTCTCTTTTGTTATTTCACATTTTTGTCCTGCTGCAGAGGGTAAGGTTGAACCGCAAAAGGATCAAGTTTTCTGCCTCATCCAGGTCTGGTGGTGTGCCATATGTAAAACTTGACTATATCATATGAATCTCAATAATATTCTACCACAACACAAACAGATCTGGTTTCTACTAATGGGTAAATGTCTTCATGGGGCTGGTAATGTCAGAAAGGCACACTAACAGGCTCATCAGCTGTTGAACGACTCTGTACCAGCTGTGCATCTTTTGTGAGTGGGAACACCAGTCCCTGGGAAACAATAGCCTCCACAGAAAAGATGAGTCTCAGGGGAGGTGGGACGAGGTCTGGAAGCGGCTTTGTTTGCATGACACAGGACGGCACACTTTGCCTTCAGGCGGGTTAACAACAATGTCATGACATATCATTCGCATCCTCTGGTAATGATCATATCAAGTTCCTCCAACCTACTTAATGGTGTCTTCTAGTCTTTGTTTAAGAGGCTACAGAATTTCAGAGAACTTTGAAACGATGGCTATTTCAACAACAGAAAGGAGGTTATCACTGATGCTGTCACCTTCTCTAGAAAACCTAAAAATGCTAGTGTGTACCTGATGCTCTTCAGTTTTAATAAACTGTGTTACGAATTAATAAAACTAGATAATCTTTTGAGAAAGACAACTGTGTCAAAATACAGACACAGATTAACTATTGTGATCCCAAGCTGGAAATGTACTGACTTTCTTTATAATTTTCTTTGTCTTTTTTTTTTTTCCAATTTCAGATTTTTAATTAAAATACAATGCACTGTTTTAGGGCTGCATCTGTGAAATGAAAAAAATGGGTAATTATAAGTAAGTAATTATATGTTAAAGATCTGTGGCAGAAGGGTGATTTGCTTGATTTATCTTCCAAATGTACTTTAAGCATTAACGTAAATGGCTAAAATCTTATGTAAATTGCATAAAGTATTATAGGTTGACCACCTTTATGCTATAAAAGCATTTTTCCACAAAGAAAAAGGGAAAAGGTCAAATTTTGAACATTAACAAAATTTCAATTATAGATAATAAGCCAGAATGAATTAAGTTATGAAACAAAATAAAAGAGTTTATCTTGGTCTTTTCAAAAACAATGAAAAAGACAGGTGAGAGTCTGCCATTATGGTCGACTAATTAAATAAGATAAATAAAAAGTTACAGATTATTATAGAACAGTTAAAGACTTTGTGTGCCAAAATGGGGATGTTTGAACTGGTCAAAATGGTTGCTTTCTTATAATTGCCATTTTGTCATTTATTATATAGAAAGTACCTCTACCTGTCATTATACCTAGTATTATATATGGTCTAAAATATTACAAGTACCAGTATTCACATTCTTTTGTATTACAAGTTTTATAAAGTGATATTTGTCTGCTGGATTGACATTAAATTTAAGGCAAAGTAAGAGTGGACTGTGGCAACTCTCAGTACATTCATTCATCAAAACTCAAATGACTTTCAATACCTGAAATAAACATTTGACACAGGAAGCTGGAATTTCTATTGGACCCAAGAATGGAGAACTCATTGCTAATCCTATATTCCCCTCAAAGCTCAGCTCTCTACAATTAACATCTTGGGATTAATTTGTGCAAGTGGTGTAAGTTTTTCTGGGCAAACATAGAACCCAGATTATGATCAACCAGTTGAGAACATGCCAAGAGCATATGGATGGACAGGCTGCAGAATGTCACTCAAAATTAATTTCCTCCACATTCACCGTGATATTTCTCCCACTCAGTTTGGGTGAAGTAAATGATGAGTGGGGTGAACGTCAGTATCAAGATGTACTGTTGGATCCCAGTGGGGTCTGAGTTTGACATTCATGACAAAATTTGACCAATATTACCCAACAAAGTTATGGACATTACTTTTAGTCTTGGCTCTTTTAGTGTGATGCTAATACTCTATTAATACAAGCAGGACTGAACTGCATTATAAGGTCTCAGTTCCTCTTATGTTGTTCATCAAGTATATGAATGAACTTCAATATCAAACCAAGTAATTTGAACAATATTGTCTTCAGACTGAATACACATTTAAAGGTGTTAGAAAATGAGCATGTTAGAACATTTTCACCTAAGTCATGACCTGCTGGAGAAATTCTGATTTCACGTCTGGAATTGAAATTCTTGATACAGATAAACTTCATTCGTCCGCAAAGGGAAATTCATTACTGACATATAATGATTTTAATGTAGACAAAATCAGATTATTTTCCTCCGCTCGTAGATTTGTTATTATGATGTATTATTGTTGATTAACCAGCAGCAGAGTAATCAGAATGAGTCTTCCCATTAACACTCCAGTATCCTGCCCATAGGCCCTTCCTAACCACCAAATGTACATAATCTGCGCAGTATCGTAGTAATGTCATAATGTTTTTCATACAGTTTGTTACCTCGCCCCTCGAAGGGAAGGCAAGAGGTGTTGCTTTTGGTTCGGTTTGTTTCTTTGTTTTTAATACTCTAGCAGCAGAAGTACTGGACCCAGAATAGATCTCATTACATTTTAGGAAAAACAGGTCAAAGTTAAAATTTTTAAGAATTTTTAAAATATTTTTTTTCCTCATTTACTTATAATGGGCGAAATTTTACATGTCTAAAAAACATCCATTTTGTTTCAATTTACTTCAAATTTGGCACAAATATAGAAGCAATTGATATGCTAACATCAGCACACACATAGACATGATGACATCAGCTGGACCGATGCCAAAATAAACTACAATACATGCAAGGGGTGGGGTTTCTTGTGCCTGGCAACACTTGTTTTTAACTTTTTTACATACTTGAGCCATAAACAAAAATACCAAATACTCAATAACTGGCTTATTTATTTATTTAAAAACAATTTAAATGCCATGTTTGTAATGTACACAAACCTTATTTTTTGACAGATTTTTTTTCCCAACACATACATACAAATTGGACTATTTATTTAAGCATATGTCAAAGATTAACAGCAATATATGCATTTTTTTTTTTTTTTGTGCTAGGTCAAATGTTAAATACTAAAATGTGTCACTGGGCATTTTTTACTCACTTTGGAGGTGGGTGCTAGTGTAGTAATTTTCCATTGTTTAAAATGTGCTGTTTTTAGTGGCTGGGGCAGAATTAAAAAAAAAAAAAAAAAAACATGCAAAAATGAACAACTTCTGAATTCTGACCTAATACAAAATATGAAAAATAGCATGACCTTTTCTAGCATCAAGGGCTAAGTGTGCATAATATGCTCACCTGGATATGTTAACAGATGGCACTTTAAAGATGAACATAAAGACACACTAATGATAAACTAATAAACTAATTATGATTAACTAATGACTTTTGGAACTTTTATTTCTGTTTTCTTTTTAGTCTGATGCTAAAACTAATAAACTAATTAAGATTAACTAATGACTTTTGGAACTTTTTTTATTTAGTCTGATGCTAAAACTAATAAACTAATTATGATTAACTAATGACTTCTGGTACTTTTATTTTGT
>JAPQRP010000002.1:14292410-14308427 GCA_037367295.1 Apogon hyalosoma
TACCTCCTCCATCCACCTCCGACCAGCTTCTGCGCATGCGCGTCGCTTCTTAAAGAGTGCTGTTTCGGCCTGTTCCGCGGCCGCTCGGTTATTTTCGCCTCTTTGTTTTACTGATAGTGGATTTAACTCGGATTCAACCCAATATCCAGCGGACCGTGCTGCTCCCAGACAGGTTAGTTCCTCTAACTACTGTTGCTCCCCGCGTGTTTCCGTTGTCGGCGAGTCCACGGCCGGTTTACCGTCCCGGTTTGTCCCCCTCCTCTTCATTTTTCGCATGTCTCTTTCCGCTTGGTGCTACAGGACATGCTATACGTGTTGTTTTATGTGTCTATGTGCTGGTGTATGGCGGCGCCGGGCCCTGCAGTTGCACACCGGGGATGGGGGGTTTTTAAGGGGGGAAAAGTGCGTTTTAAAGGCAGCTTTGACGCCAGCCGGGATGCACACGGTTAGCTGTACCGGAGAACAGGCAGTGGCAGCCGCTCCTCAGCCTGTCTCGTCATGTTTAAATGCTGTTCCATCTGAGCCAAACACCAGTTCTTCTTTCCCCATTGAGCTGGAATGTTCTTCAAACCAAATACCCTGGTCCACCATTAGGCTAACCACCGCCACCACCTCCTCCTGCCGTCCCCGAAGTTCAGCCAGTGTGTGCGTGCGTGTGTTCTGGAGGATGTGCATGAGGTTTAGATTAAATCAGGACAAAAAAGTTGGTGCATTTTCTTTCTTTAAGGGTGGATGTCGCCCCTCGCCCAGACTGCTGCAGCAAACCCTGTGTGACATTGTAGGGGGGAAAGGCATGCAGAGAGCAGCCAACAAGTCTGTGCAGTTTCAGGGGTGATCATGGAGCTTTTATTATTATTTTATTAATTTTTTTTTTATATCATCATTTAGTACGAGTGACTGTAACACATTTGTATGCAAGTCCAAATCTGTTTAATTTAACTAGGAAGCTTAACTTTAGGGAGCATGGTTTAGTTGATGTGCACCTCTAAAGCTGGAGATGGCTTTGTTGCAAGAGTTATTTACACAAAACTGAACACTGTTTAGGCTATAAACATAGATGTTCTTTATTTTCCCACATGGAGACTTACTTGCACATGTCTGTCGAGGCATAATATATATAATATAATAAATGTCTGACATAATACAAATGAATACAGATGATCATTGCTATCAAGTTAGTTTTACTCTGAGCTGCAACAGCAGATGGGACAAAACTTAAGCCAAATCATGTTCTTCATCTTAAAGTCCTTGTATTTGTCACCAGATGGTAATGAAGTGAAAAGTGGATTCTGTCAAGCACTCTGTATTGGTAACACTGCAAAAAAAAAAAAAAAAAAAAAAGTTTGTCTTTTAAGTGGTTTTATTTTCTGGGGAAAAAAATACCAAGGAAGAATACCTGAATACTACTCAAAATGACTGAATTCTCTGAATTTGCTTCTCCTGTAATTCATCTTCTCATTAATGTGTTGGAGTCAAAGAAGGTTTTTATGACTCAGATGTAGAAGTGACTTGAATATTGTTTGTAGTATAGGCAAAGTTTTTTTTTTTATCTTGTATGACTCAGATGTTTTTTCCCCTTTAACAGTACAAATGACAAAATCTGACCTTTTCAATTCTTATTCAGGTCATAGAATTGATGCATGTCTATACAAGTTGAAATAACTATTTTTTTTTTTTTTTGCTGGGTAACCTCAATCTAAACAGTGATACCTGAATTTGTGATTTCTGTCACTCTAGATTGAAATTTGTTATTCTTCATTAGTATTAATCATTTGGGTCAATCCCCTTCCCATGTATGTCATATAAACTGACTTAAGTTGGCTCTGTATTTACTTTTTTGTTCTTTTACACCTGTGGGTCAGTTCAGGATGTGAACAATTGACATTGGATACAGATATTGGCTATGTTTACAAAAATAACTTTAATTCTTAAATAAGGAATTCCAATCTGATAAATAAATCCAAATTGAGTTCTAAGACTTGGAGTGTGACTATGGCCCCAGATGTCTAAAAGGAAAATGTCTGACAAATTTAGCCCAAATATAACTCTCTGGCGTCTTTTGATCACTAAATGATTCCTTAGTGTGATGCATGGAATCATATCATTTGAGTAGACTTCCTGGGTCTTGTGAGGACAGGAATATAAATAAAATATTCATGTTAAATTCTGCTTTTGTTGACACTAAAACTGCCCCAGGCTGCATCATCAGTGGCATATTGGAAACTCCAGTTGCAGTGAGAGTTAAGCGTGAAATCAAAACCTCTGTAACCTGCCGAACAGGGCGCGCGATGAAAGCTCTTAACTTTGCCGCCTCCTAATGAATTAATTTCTGATGTTCGTAGGTGCAGATATTTTTTTTTCCTCAAATCTTATACCATGCTGCCACCAGTCTGCACCCAATATGTTTAAACAGCCCAGTCATGCTGTGATGCTTTTCAAAGGCATGAGAAATAAGAGATGTGACTTTGGCAATCATAGCTTCTTCTATAGAGCCTCCGCCAGAAGGCAAAGGATGCACTTTCTGTGTGATGTCAGTAAATCTGATGCATTCTTTTTTGAAGTGTCACCAGGGCTGTCGCTGTAATCTGAACTTGTTGGGGTTCTGTGAGGAACCCTGCGGCCTTTCTGATGGTTTTCAGCCAGCTGAGCGTCACTTAAAGATCCACTATGATGGGACTGCTGCATAGGACTGCACATACCTGCCAAGCATCACCTTTCAAGTCAGATTTCTGCTTGCTTTGCAGGGAAACCCCAAATTACCCTCGGCTTTTTTGGACCACTAACCCCTGACCTGAAATTGAATAATGTCTAATGAGCTTTTCTAACGTTACAGCATGATATATGCCCGTGATGTCTACAAAGGCTTAAAAACCAGTACCCCCCAAAAACATGCATTTGCACTCCGTTTCAACGATGTTAAAAATCCCTCTGTGCAGGCTGATAAAGCTGTCAGCCCTACAGGACAGTCTAGCAGGATATGGCCTCTTAAGAGCTGGGATTGTTTGGTAATGAAAAAACTCAATAGTGACTTAAGAGGTAGAAGATGCATTTGTCTTTCTCAAACAGGAAATGATCTCCGGCAGCTCCCTAAATTAGCAAACATTCAGTGGTGGAGAATCCCCTGCCTTTTTTTTTTTCTTAGCTCTGGTCTGACTTTCGTCCTTGATACAGTCTCTTTGAACATTTTATAAGCACTGAAAAATAAATTGTCTAGAAAAAAGGACAGCCCAGTGTTCACCCAAGTGTAGATAAGGATACTGTACTGAATTCATAAATGGAATCAAAACCATCTTGATGAGTTTACTAAATCTGTGACGACCCCACTGAAGTAACCATGGCTGGAAAGAATGTGAAAAGTGTGTCTATTTAAAAAAAAAAAACAAAAAAAACAGAGGGGTTCATCATTGCTGGCATGTACTGACAGGTATGGGTGAAAAGATGAAGCGGGATCGTGAAAGTTGAGTGTTGGTGCACATCCCTGAGTCACAAGTCTTATCTGATAGAGGGTTAGTGTTACTAAACCAGCAGGAATATACTTGCTCGTGTTTGATGGCCCTATGAGGTGAAGACAGTACAGTCAGGTATAATAACGTTTGCAGAGTTTTTCGATTAGTCTACTGAATTGGAGGAGTTAAAACACAAAAACCTGAAACCATATACAGTGAGAGGTCTAACAAAGTGTTAACAACTTCAAATAATTGTAATTTAGATGAGAAACTAAACTTAACACTGAATACTGATGGCACTAAAAATCTGTATGAATTCTCACTTATGATTATGAAACTGCTAAGAATATGAAAACCTACTGTCAGTTATGTTGGGAATTAATTACATGACTTTTTTTGTTCACTTCAGGTTCATAATTCACTCAGAGCCTGTTAAGAACATGCATATAAATAAAATAGGCATTACTCCTGCTTACTGAATTGTACAAAAATTACCTGAAATGATAATACTCATCAAAATGCGGTCGGTTAAATATCAAAAGCTAAGAGTGTTGAAAGTTGTGGCACACAATCTTCACTCAGGTGCCAATAAACCATATCGGAAGGGAATGAGATGAGGTCAGAGAAAAGTGTCAGTCAAATGGCAATAAAATGATTACCCTTTTTTTGTTAGTTTTAATCTTTCTGTTATCTGGAGACGATTCCATTAATATGTAATAATGCTGGCAGGACTAATAAATGTGGTAGACTTCAGAATTTCCATAATATTTTCAGAGACACTAAGCACCTCAGATGAACCTCATTTATCAGGTTAGTCATATGTGCTCTAGAGAAGATTCAAGAATGATCCTACTTTTGCAGTTTAGCTGATCACATCTGTTTTGTCAACAGCTCTAGTATCTGGTAGTCAACAAGTGATGTGAATTTCAGTGCTTTGACTTGGCTTTTGTTGACATTAAAGCAGGGCATGACTTTCATCTCAAATTTTTCTTCACATTTTGTAAAACCTGAGTGATAGCCTGATCATCCCTAATCCATTAGTCTTTCCATGCTTGCGCACCTAAATCACCTCCCTCATGGTGAACAGCCTCGCAAGCATACAGGGTATGACCAAGCCTTCGGCGCTCATTTGCTCCTTACAGTACATGTGTAATAAGCATACACAATGACATATTTAAAAAATGCCATGAAACTGATGTGTAAGTATTGTTTTTCATGATCACACACCCTGTATTATAAGATGACAATTGACTTGCAGTGATTCCTTCCATTTTCTTCTGACCTGGTAGCGAACACGGTTTCATTTCTTGTTGTCTCCATGTTTGTTGCTGCTGCGGCTGCATGGAATTCCCATTCCTGCAGTGCACTTTGCGGCAAAATTTCTGAAAAGGCCTGAGTAACTTATTGGTTTGGTACGTAAACAAGCGGACTGCTTGTGATGGAGTCGCTTTTGAAGTTGTTCACCATGAGGGAAGTGATTTAGGTACATTAGCACGGAAATATTAATGGATTAGTGATAGTTAGGCTATCACTGAGGTTTTACAAATTTGAAGAATTAGTGACGAAGACATGCGCTGCTTTAACAATTGCAAAGTGACAGGCAGTGCAGTGGAAATGCTCTGTGCTTCAGATGGTTGGTGTTTAATTTAATGTTTTGTGTGTTTGATTCTTTGTTCAGAACTTGAACAAGGTTTGCATTAAACATAGATGACAAACAGACACAGAGCTGGAATTTACCCTCATTTGAGGTTTGTTTTGATGTATTTTAAGACAGCTTGTGTGTTTTGTAGCACAATGGCAGGCAGTCAAATTGATGCAAAGATGACTGCTGATAAGTGCTGTCAGGTTAGAGTTCCTAGTCTAGTGACAATTTAACAATACAGATAATGCATGTTTAGTTCCAGTTGAGATCTCAATGAGCGCCTGATGAACTAATTCCAAACTGACATTTGTGAATCTACATTAATTGTAGCAGGTATGTTGGCAGGACTTTTTTTCTTCTGCAAGCAGATGGCACTAAATATTTTAAAGCCCAAGGCAAGACTCAGTTTGAACGACAGGAAATGGATATACATCTTTCATAATATGGCATTCCTTCCTTGGTACATTGTCATTTTTTCATGTTTAACCATTACTTAATGTGCACTGGTCTTCATCAGTGGCCTTCACTTCTGGGAAGTTTGTGACGCAACTGCCTTTGAGGTCTAGAAAGCAGGCAATTGCCAAAATTTGTGTTCTTTCACTTCCTGTGCCTTGTGCCTGTGTTTTGCCCTAACGTAGAAAAGGAAGTGCTTCAATATAAAACAATGATTCAAGGAAACTTCAGACGTTCAGTGATAGTAGTGTTGGGTGTTTCCCATTGGCTCAGAATTGGAGCTGTTATGTATTAAGTGATCCAGTAACAATGGGTGAGCACTAATGCAAGGTGTGAACGCACCAGGACTCATTAAGATCTGATCACTCAGACCACATTCTGAGGGGCTTAATGATGCATATGGCCACACTCCCTTTGGCAGAATGGGTCGTCAGCCACATTGAAGGACTGCCTATTCATCTGACCTCTGTATAGGTGGACAGTGTGCCATATTAAAGCTATGATAGAATGACACTATATACAATAGTGACAACACTTTTTATGGTTGACACAATGATCTTCATGGTCTGGTTATTCAGTTTTTCTTTTGTTTCTGGCAGTCATGTCATTTGTTCTCATTTCGGTTGGTTTTCTGGAGCAGAACTATATGGGCAAAGTCAGTGAGACTAAGCTAACATCACTAACAAGCTGTGGGGGCTTGGGGCAATGTGTCATCTTCTGAGTCCTCTTGTTTTCTTCTGTGGAAATAGATTATCTGCATACAATCTGGTAGAAATTCACGTACATATTTTAAGCACTTGAATATTTAAGCAGCCCTATGGTTTGCAAGAAAACTATTAAAACAATGTCATTTTCGGAGTTGTTGTATTGACAGTTTTGCATGTATTGATTGATTTTTTTTTTTTTTTTTTTTGGTAAGGTCAGCTCCTGAGTAAAAGGCAAAATATCCCATCTTAAAACCTGCCTGTAGTCTTTGAGCTGAAAGACTAGAAAGAAACAGTCTGTTAAACTTGACATAAAAGCTTGTTCCATGTTGCAAGCTGTCAATGAGTGTGTTTATGTATGAACAGAAAAACACAGAGGTGATTGGATCATGCCAGATCTGAAAGACTGATTTTTGCTAGTTACTCTGATGTGCATTAAGATGAATTTGAGATTGGAGAAGGGTTTTGTTGTCTGTTTATTTTTCGTTTTTAAAGGCTGCACAGTTCGCTGAGGCGTTAATGATGAATCCACAAACAGACAATATACCAAGTCAGCTCCTATTTAGTGGTGTGTCAGCTGTTTGTTAAAACCTGGTCAAGGGTCAGTAGAGGTGTGCATTTGCACTAACTTCTCTTGAATTCCTGCAGCAGAGCGACACAAGTGACAGTTCTGTTTAGGATCTTAGTCAGTATAACGAGCCCAGAAAGCCGCTGTGAATGAGCGTTAGTGGGCCAAATGAGGAATTAATTACTTACTTTCCTTGTACTCAAGCCTGCCCCGTACAGTAAATGGGTAATAACTGTCATCACTGGGTCTTTGTCCAACACAGCCCATCTTTGCCTGTGGCCTGCAGCCCATGATTTGTGGTTTGAAACTAGAAGACAGTACTACACTACTGCAAGCTTGTTAACCAACAAACCCACATAATGGCTCATTGCCCCTTCCTTGTTGCAGCAGCCTTCTTCACTGCTGGTGGAATAATGTGAGTGTTTTATTTTTGCTATGAGAGTGGGAACTTTATTTTTAGTGCATTTCATTTTAGAAATGATTGTATTTTGGGAAAATCAGCTTGAAATGCAAGTCTTCAGCTTGGTGCCATGATGACATGAAGCTGCCTTGGTGCTTACTTTTTTCCCCTCACGCAGGCTCCTATGTTGGAAAAAAAAAGTAGGAGCACATGAAGAACTTTGCGAACATCTCTATAATAAAGTTGTTCGTCTTGGTTTTAAATGTGTAGACGACAAACACGACTGGCATAATTTATTTGTACAGGTGTGTCTGTTCCAACTGGCTCTCTGTGACATCACTGCACCATCATGGTGGCTCAGTTTTCTGGTTGTCATTGTCAAACACAGGCTATGTTTTGTACACCTGTCCTTAGTCACCACCCTGCATTTCAGTGAACACATTTTATTCAATCTTTAACACACAAGGAATCCTAAGCAGGGAATGTTTGTGTCACTCTGGTTTAAGGATATTTGTGTTTTTATGTTGAGGGAAAAGTTCACACAAAATGTTTACTTGCATGTGTGTGTGTGAACAATTTAGAATGTGGGTCCCAATGAAGATTTGCTAGTTTCTCCAGTGGACAGATGATTAGTTGACTCAGATTTGTTGCTTGATCTCTGAATTAAATTTTTCTAATGTACTTCTCAGTTTAGTTCAAATCAGAATGCCATTTTACATTCATAAAACTAAAGACATTTTACTTTGCTTTAATGCATTTGTATCAACTGAGCATTTTTGAAGTCATGAACTATCATATAAACCATTGTGTTTTCCATACTTTTCTGCCTTTTCCCCTGCTTTTGCCATCTCTCACAATTGCTTATAGGCATAGCACCGATGCTGTATATGGTGGTGGTGGTGGTATTCAGTACCTCCCCCTCCTCCCAGGGTCTCTGGTGTCATCCTGCAGGTCAGTAGGCCAAGAGGTTCAGAAGAGGCCACTTTGGCTGGAAGAGGTTTCTCTTACTGGGTGCACTACCATAGAACTTTAAAAAAAACAAAACACCTTATACCTACTTGAAACCAGTGGTGGAGAATCCCAGCTCCATACAGTAAAAGACCTGCCATGTATTTGTTCCAACCTTTCACTGAACCAGCCCATTTTGATGAGCACAACTCCTCATCCAGGTAGATGGACAATTAATGGAATCTCCTGTATTAAGTGAACAGGTAGAACCAATACATGGCAGGACTTTTACTTTATGGAGCTGGGATTCACCACTGCTTGAAACAATGCAGTATTGCCGCATATAATCTGTGATGTTGGAACTACTTGTATGACTAGATTTTGAAATATTATGTTTACAGCAAGCACCCACTTTTTTTTTTTTTTTTTTGAAGTGGGGGAAAAATATAGCACATTATAGTTGCAAGTGACCAATGAATTACTTTAGCTTGTGCAACATGTAAAAAAAAAAACATTTTCAGCCTCTTCTCACATTAGTTATAGAGTAAATATAATAGATATTTGGCATTTCGGCTTTAAAAGTGTCTCAAACTGTATGTCAGTTATCAGAATGAATGCAGAATATTTGTCTGACCAAATTGAAAAATGGTCCTACTTTTTGTTGCTTTAGGGCACAGGAGATGTGGTTTGTGCCCTAAATAATAGATCTAAAACACCATGAATAGCGATCACCATTATTAAGCAAAACGGGTCATCTGTTCTGGAATATACTCCTACAGTAGCTTTATATTACGTTTTACTTCACAGCCATATAGGGTGAAACACTTTCTTTGCTAAAGAAAATACATTTTGTAACTTGAATTGGATGAAATCGTGAATACCCAATTGTTTGGCACTTAACAGTTTTAATATGACTGCCCACTGGCTCTGAAAGCAGGAAACAAAGGTGAGCGCCTCACGTCTACATGACCTGCTATTGTTGTGGCTCAAAGCAGTGTCTGTAACTCTGTCAAACCAATGAAGCTGCTAAGTTGCAAGTTGGATGTGGCTGTGGTTTTACAGGGTGTAGCTAAGAATATTGGACCAGAGTGGTGTTGAAAGAAAAATGCATGCAGAGCAAACCGTCCCTGGGTAAATAAGGGTGTAAATACACCACTGAGGCTTTGTTAAAGTGGCAGGTATTGGACTGCAACAGTCAGCATGAATCCTAATGTCTTTTGGCCATATTCCTCAAATTATACAATTACAGCTGATCATTCTAAAACGATTTCAACTTTTGAATAGTTTCATTTTCAGCAGCCGTTAAAATTCATAATGGACATGTTTTTTTTTTTTTTTTTTTTTTTTTTTTTTTTTTTTAGTTATACTGGATGTTTTTGGCTGTTAAAAGCTAATCCTTTACTTTGTCCAGCAGTCAAGCCCTTAGGTTCATTTGTAATCATGCTTTTAGGTGGATTATCGAGCATGATGGCAACAAAGCACACCGCCTCCGGACACTGTTGTCACTGGAAAAAATCAAATTTGGGGCAGACAGTTAATTTGTGAGGCAGTAAAATTCAGAAACCACACAGTTTGGAGGCACCCTGCTAATAGTGTCTGGGTTAACGCCGCTGCTGTGGTGAGTGTTTTTATTGACATCTTTGCACCAGTTGGCAAACATGGAAAGCAACTAATAACTTCTACTGATGTACTTGAGAATAAAATTGAGACATTTTTTACTTTGAGGATTTCCATTCTGAACCGTGTTCTATTTGAATTGGGCTACATATATTATTACTCCACTACATTCGTGTCATCTAGTTTTTAATTTGACCATTTTTCATCCCCTTTTCATCTAGTGAAAACATTTTAAATCTACAAAGTGAAGAATGAAATGTACCTAATGATTTTATAAACTCTTGAATTTGCTGGAAAATGTATGCCTTTGCCTTTTTAATGCCTTTCCTCCCCACATTTGTAAGGTGTGACTTTGGACAGATACACACTTCTAAAAAGACAGTGACTTTAAAAACATAATCTTATGGAATACAACATCTTGCCGATACCATGCAGTAGCTAAAACTACCCAGCACTGCATATAAAGTATTTAAGATGGGCCCAACCTTAAATGTATACTGCAGGAAAAAAATCAGTGCAAACATAAATACAGTAATGTGAGGCTATATACATGATGGAAAAACACTAACAATGACTGTTTTGCTGCATGATGACAATAATATTTTGTTCATGATAATTTGTATGAATACCTTTTTTTAAGTTTTGGAGTATTGTCAGTGCAGTATTAGTACTTTTACTTACACCAGCCATAAAACGGAAGAATGAAGTCCGTTCTGAGACACTGTAGAAACAGGGCAATGTTTCTGTCCCGTTCATTATTTAGTAGCAGAGTCAGCTATTTACTACTGAAATTTCATATTTATTTCCTTTCTACTGTCAATATTGATATCAGTATTGAGGTGTTGCATGGCTGCTATAGTCAAATAATCAGGTTACAGCTCAAAATTGTACTTTGGCATCACTAAATTAATCTGAATCAATTAATACTGAATCGACTTGGTATCAGATCAAATCGAATCGTGATTAATCGATTCAGAACCATATGAATTGAAATTAAATCAATTCAGGAAATTGGCCGCGATAGCCAGCCCTGATAGTAAAAGCCAATTTATCTTTACTTTTACAAATCCCCCAAAATGTGGTGGACCCATAACAACACTGTAGAGTTCACAAATAATTTTAGGCAGTGGTGTGAGTATTCAGAAATGCTTATACACAGCTTTTTGAAGTGGAATAGACATCAGTTTGATGTTGTCGTTGGTTGAAGACACATGGCTAATACAGCAGCCACCGCTAAAATACAGCAGCATTTGGCCAGCTGTTGGTGGTCTGAAGGATGATTATCTGGGATGGCAAAGATCTGCTTTGCAACTTGACGACATGCAGCCCAGATTACAGCGTTTCATCGAAGCTGCATCTTGAAAGGAATCCAGTATTTGACATTTTTCAGAGGAAACGGGCACATCTCGTCTTCTGACAGGCTTTTATTTAATCAAGTCATCAAAAACGGCTGTCTAGAGGTCGGTGATTTCATTGACTCAGGTTCATTTATGTTATTCAAGCTGCTTTTCAAGCACTGCTGTCAGCCATCTGCTGTCTTCAGAATAAATAATGGGTTTAACGGATAATTTACTTTAATTTCCCTTAACAGTACTAGATGATATATTCTGGAGATTTATATAGCCTTTTATCCATGTATTTTTGCATGTCTTGACAGATTTATTCAATTATTTGACAGTTTGAACAGAAAATGTTGAGTCCTTCTGGCAACACATTTCCTATGACGTCAAATCAGTTTAACTTAACAACCGCTTTTCCTTTTTATCTTGTGTTTATCCACTGAAGGAATAACAGTCTGTAGTGCTAACTTCTTTTAATGATTTCATTACAGCTGACTGTTTCTTGGGATCCACACTGTCTACTAGAGCCAGATTGACCACTGAGTCTAATGATTCTCAACTTCAAACAGGGATGCACCTTCTGATATGAGCCAAGCAACATTAATCATTGATAAACTAATCGGAAGTGGATGGATGACACCCCCCCACACACACACACAAATAATAGAAGGTCTTAAACCTCTGGACTAAAAAGCAGTTAGGTCCAGCATGAGTTGTCAGTGTTTGTTGAAAGAGATGTCTTGTTATCAGGAGCTTGACACAGCACTGACGCCTGATGATAAACATACCAACCTTTTTTGCAAACCTAATATTATGCAACAGGTGTGAATAAATAAGGATTTCTTTTCCTCTTCATGAAGGAACACTGTTGACAATACCTGTTTGTTGTTGGAATAAACTGAATTACAAGCATTACTCTTTTCTCACAAATTGTAGATCTGAAGGAAAAAAGATGCACGACTGACAGACTGATTTGAGATAATGTTAATACAGAGAGGTGGAGGGGGGAAATGTTGGCTGGTGTTCAAAATGCCAAGCAGGAACAGCATTTGGTACAGAGCAGAAATTACTGAGTATTTGATTAATCACACTTTATTAGTGATTATTTCATCAAATAATCTCACTGGGTCTCAAATTCTGCTTCATTGAACAGTGCATAAGGGAATACAAGACAAATCTGTAACAACTATTTGCTTTCCATATAAAAAAAGAAAAAAAACCTTATCTGTCTAAACAAAGTCTTTTTTTATTGCAGTTAAGAAGCAAATTTAATTCTGGGTAAAAAAAAATGCAATCTATAACTTCAAATGAGTTAATAATTAAAAAAAAAAAAATTAACCTGAATTAAAATATTCATGGATGTTATGTGCTGTTAAAGCACAGATTCCTCCTATGGACAAAGTTGATAAGAACATTATATCAAAACAAAACCTTGTAATTTAAGAAAAAGTTGAACTTCTAACTTTGTGTAGGTTTTTAAGCTTTAAATTTAACATCTAACAGTGAGAGTAAGGACTTCATTTTGTGACTGTATCCTCTCACATGTAGGATGAACTTGAAAACTGACAAATGGCAAAAAGTTGTTCTACCCACTCGGCTACTGCAGTGACTAACATGCAAAAACAGAGGAAGGAGCTGATTTTCACTGGTGGCCACTTTCCAAATCACTGATTAAATTCTATCCAGATGCTAGGACTTGAATGAGGAAGAATGCTGTGTGGAAACCTATTGCTAAAGGATTGAAGTCAATCAGGCAGCAATACAATGAGCAACTGGGGGAAAAAAAAAGACATCTGGGCAAATGATGCTGAGTTTGTAAGTTACTGAGATGCAGGAAAAGTAGTAATCTTTAGGCTTCGGTGATAAAGGAGCTCCTGTGACTTTTTGATTCATACTAGGGTTGCACGATATTGGAACAAACTGACATTGCAATCTTTTTTTTTAACCCTGCAATATATGTATTGCAATCTCAAAAAATTCTCAGTAGTATATTATAGCTGTTTAAATGGTCAAAGTGGTTGTTACATCTGGTTGTGTCAGCAGGTGGAAGGCACTGTTGACACGGAACACGTTTCAGTATCCTTCTTGTAGCTGAAATAATTCCAGATGGCTAACGTTGCTTTTCTTTTTGACACCACGTCTTCATTTTTGGTGATTTTTCTCTCGTTCGTTGCTCAGTTTTCAATGTTGTTACCGGCGACTCACTCCATGTGCAGGGGTGTGGTCTGCTTCGGCAAACTGATTAAGAACGATTGTGATTGGTGGATCGCTGTGCGCAGTGTGTGTCAGGTAGCCAGGTTGAAATTAGGTGAGAACACGTTGAGTTCATTTGCCCCCTACGTCGCAGGACCTGCAGTGTGACTCTTACGCACACGTACGTTGCGATGCTCAAACAATATATTGTGTAGCTGTAATGTATGCACAAATTGAAATGAACTAAAAGAGGAACTTGTACGGTAAAATGAAATTGATGTCTCTTCACAAGGAAATGTCAGGGAATGTAATTATTAGGACTACTTTATTTTTTATATTCAACAGATGGGAGGCTGAGCCCAACATGTTTCCAGAGATTTCTTCAAAGCCTCAGCTCTACATTTGAAGCTTATCTCCTCTGTCTCTGAGCCTTTAGGGTGGCTAGCGTGTCACCCTGAGCCTCTGGGCGCTGAGACTGTTTACTCTTTGATATCCTTGCTCTTTGTAAGGCTGTGTTTGTGTCTGTCTGCACAGTAGGACCACCTCATGCGCCATAATGCCGCTTGTGTTTGAGAACTCGAAGGAGCTGGATAACAAGCCTATTTGGCCATGTTAATAGCATATGCCATTTAGTGGAAACATTTATCCAAAGCTCCTTACATTGTCGAGTGTGTATGTAATATTTTATTTTATTTTTTTTGCAGCTGAGAGTCCACTGGGAATCCCGAACCCTTTTAGTGTGAGTGTCGTCCTCTACACACAGAGCTAGTAACAGAGATAAACTACTAACCCAGATTCCATTATTGCTCTGATCTACCCCATTTCCCCTCTAGGATCATTGTGGCTCACCCCACATGACTATGGCCAGCGTTAATAATTAAAAACACCACCGCTCCAAACAGTTGGTTTTATTGTTTTATCATACATGAGATATACACAGAAGCCTCTTTAAATATGTTGTAAATGTGTCACTGTGTCAAGCAGCACATTAAGATGGCTTTAATGGGCTCTGAAGTGCAGCATTTGGATGAACCCACTAAAGTGTATGAATTGTATCATCAGTGGCTATGACAAATATCATTAAAAGCATGGACTGTGCAGCCATGCTACGTCATCTTATTTCGCACCCCCCCCATTTCTTTACATCTGTGTAACTGAAGCTACGTGGACATATTTGTAGACTTCTTTCTTTTGTAAATGGAGATTTAGTCATTGGCCAGTAACGGTACAATAGTACAACACCGTACAGATTAGGGATGTAACGATTACCAGTATAACAATAAACTGCAGTAAAATTCCCAACTGTTAGTATTACAGTTTAAATTCTAATTATTATGAAAACCGTGTTTGATTACCGCACTTTGAAAACTCACGGTGATACTGCTCATTTCCTACTCTTCAGTGTCTGCCTGCAGGACTTTACTGTGGAGTCCCTCCCCCTGCTGCGCTCGCACGTGGACCCGGTCTGTTCATTGTGACATTGTGGATGATTTGATATGGAAACTGGTCGAACAAGCACCACTATGACCTGTCCAACTACTTTTTCCCACTCAAAAAAAAAAAAAACAACCTCAGAAATCGATAGAATTTATATGAATGGACAGTGGCATTGATATTGATCAAATCCTGTCAATTCCCACCCCTAGTGCAGATATCTCTTATGGCCATAAGGTGCCATCCTTAATGCACATTTCTATGTTTGATGTTAACATTTTAATATTTCAGTCAACAGAAAGTACATTGTGCATGTTATTTTATTTGTTTTTTTGTTTTTTTTTTCAAAACTAGGTAAAACAACTTGGTTAAAGTATGTCAGTGTGTGCATAAGTACATTTTGAGCACATTTCAACAATACTGTGATAATAACCATGATAATTTTGGTCACAATAACCGTGACATGAAATTTTCATATCGTTGCATCTCTAGTATAGATACAGAATCTATAGCTGGATTTGCATGGGCCCAATCAGAATAATAGACTAATCGGAATAAAATGCATCATGTAACCACCTCAATCCGAAGAGACTGGCCTAATCGGAAGGACTTTTCATTCAGGTTGAGGTTTAATCCTATTATCTGGATTAAACCTGTGATAATCCATTTTATAGGAAAATATTAGAATCAACCATGAAAATTCTTAATCTTTCTGGTTGGAGAGAAAGTAGTCTTTATGCTCCCGGGAGATGACATGACAGGTTTGTGCAACAAAAGGAAACCTGGCGTAAATATGAAATATCCTCTTACATTGTCTTTGTCTGAAGTATATTTTCATTTCTGCTGCTCTTTCTTATTAAGCATATTTCTCCCAGTATGACATGCTGCTCAGCATTGGTCATTTTCTTCTATGGAAGGAATTAAACTCTCAAAGTTTGGTGATAAAAAATTTCTTTTTTTGCATTTTTGGTGGATTAGACTCTTCACTTAAAGTCCAACCACTTTGTGACTTTTTAAAAAAAAATCTTTTGAGCATTTAAGAAAGACTTTGTAGTTTGATTTTCAGTCAGTTTGAGGAAATATTGTCCATGTAACAGAATATTATTTTAAGGCGAGACACAGCAGGCAAAACAGGTTTTTCAAGCAGTGCTCAGTTTTGAGATTTTGGCCTAGTTTACTCCTTCAATATGTGTGTGGTTTTTTTTTTTTTTTTACAAACAATTGTGACGACCTAAACGCTCCAACTATCCTGTCGTGTTGCTTTTACGCAGG
>JAPQRP010000002.1:14308527-14321733 GCA_037367295.1 Apogon hyalosoma
TGTGGTTTTTTTTTTTTTTTTTTTTTTTTTGTTTTTGTTTTTGTTTTTTTTCAAGCAGCTATAAAGAAAACATACATTAAGATGTTTATTACCCCGTCCTCCGAAGGGGAGGCAAGGGGTATTGTTTTTGGTTCTGTTTGTTCAACACTCTAGCAGCACTATTGGTTGAAGTCATACCAAGTTGGGTTTATAGATTACTAGTGACCCAGAATAGATCTGATTACATTTTTGGAAAAGTAGGTCAAAGTTCAAATTGTTTGTTTAATGAATTTTTAAAATCTTTTTTTTTTTCTTTCCCTTTTTATTATAATGGGCAAAATTTCACATGTCTGTAGCAGCAAAACTATTGGTTGAATTCATACCAAATTGTGTTTATATTTTGCGAGTGACCCAGAATAGATGTGGTTACATTTTGGGAAAAGGTCAAAGTTCAAATTTTTAATGAATTTTTTTTAATATCTTTTTTTTCCCCCTCCCATTTACTTATAATGGGCAAAAATTCAAATGTCTATAAAAACATAAATTTTGTTTCAGTTTACTTCAAACTTGCCACATATATAGAGGCAATTGATATGTTGACATCAGCACATGCATAGACATGTTTACATCAGCTGGATCAATGCCAAAATAAGCTACAATACATGTGAGGGGCAGGGTTTGTTGTGCCTGGCACCACTTGTTTTATTACGGTTTGTTTACTTGCGGCAGTAAGTTTCTCCCGAATATACCAAGAAGTTAGTATTCCAATGTGACATGTCGAGTTTCGTCTGTTTACTGAAGTCGGTCGTGACCAGTATCATTGTAAAGCTCTGAGTTCCTGCACAACGCTGTGTAACCCAAATAAGGGCATTTCCTTCCTATCAGTAGCCTATTGTGAATGTCTGAATGGGGTTTTAATGCTAATGCCAAAATCTCATTGGCTGTTGCTGGTTTCTGCTAATGTGATTCGCTCAGACGCATCATGTAGTGTACTCTGACACTTCCGCATTAAGCTTACCACAGGACCTCCAAAAATGCCCTTAACACCGCAACTTTCAAGAAAGCAGCAAGTGCACCTTGCAAGATGTGAAATGGAAAAGCAGTCTACTGGATGAGCTGAAAAACCATCAGCAAGCAGCACATCTGACCGTAACCTGTTGTTGGGAAACTGGGAGTTGTTTAATGACTGTGCCAAACAGCAGTGGCTGATTATGCATGTCTCAATGAATTGATACTTGATCTCTTGTGCTCTAATTGTGCAGCATCAGGTCTGTTTCTAAGCATCAATTCTTTAGAAAGACTTTATAAAGCTGTGACTTACTGTTGGTTTTGTTCTGTGTCCATACAACTGTCTAGTGTGGGTTTTGTCATTAACTTTGTGCATGATACGCCAATGTTAGTCTATTGAGATACTGCAGTTGTAGGCCTTATATGCCTGCCATGTAGGGCTGCATGATATTGGATAAAAATAACAGTGAGATTTTTTTTTTTTAACCTTTCGATATATATTGCGATATGATACAACACTATGGAGGATGTAATAGGTCTGCAGTGCTGATGTAAATGGTCAAACAAATTAGTTGTTACCTCTCATTGTGGCGACAGTTGCAAGGCATTTTGAACACAGAACGTGTGTTTTAAATATGGCCCTTCTTGTTGCAGAAATGATTCCAGATAACTGATGTTGCTGTTCTTTGTGGCACCAAGTCTTTGTTTCGGTGATTTTCTCTTGTTCGTTGCTGTTTTTTTCAGTGTTGTTACCAGCGACTCACTCCATGTGCAGGGGCGTGGTCTACTTCAGCAGACTGATTAAGAACGATTGTGATTGGTGGTTGTTTGTGTGCAGTGTGTGTCAGGTGCCCTTGAAATGAGATGAGAACACGTTGAGTTCATTTGCCTCCTACATTGCAGGACCTGCGATGTGACTATTGCGCACACGTACATTGTGATGACGATGCTCAAACAATATATTGTGCAGCTCTACTGCCATGTTATTAAATTATCAATTTTCATAAGCTTGAAATATTCTATATTGTTATTACTAAGGGCCTGAGCATTTATTCTGTTTTTGAGAAATTGTTTCCTATAGAAATGTATTAAATTTCCTTATTTAAATCTTTAAATGCTGTTTTCGCAAAATTATTTTTTTTGTCATTCTCCAGTATAAACATCTTAGCCTATGTAGCACCTATGTACACCAAACTTTCCAGTTATACACTTGGCAGTATTCTGAAGATATTTACAGAGGGATTTGTTAATAAATCATTCCTGACCTGATTTATGTGACATTTTAAAGGCATAAATCGACTTATTTTATTTTTTTTTAAGGCTATGGGCAGTATATTTTGATTTCCTAGGTAATGAAAGCAGATATCCTGAAATCCCTCTAATATTTTTTTTATCTTGTGTGTAAACAAAATGAAAAATTTTGCACCTGGCTTTATCATATGTTCAGATCTATCTACTGTAAATATATGCAACACTGCACATATTTAATGAAATAATGCATAATTTGCATAATTAAACATACAAATTCCAAAAACTTGTATTAATTTTTTTTCAAACTTGTGTAAGTAATCAGCTGAGGAAGTTTCATGGTGATATTTATTATTTTAAAATTTTACCCTATTCACCTGTAGTGTTTCGCCTTAACCAGTTATAATCTATAGACTCCATTCTGTTTTAGTGCTATAGTTTGTCACCTATTAAGTTTTTTTTGCAGCACCTTTTTTGTCTGAAAATTTCAGATTCATTCTTTATGCCTTTACATTTGTACCTGTAGTAAGTCTTAAAATTTTACTTTTATTCTTGTATAGATAGATAGATAGATAGATAGATAGATAGATACTTTATTAATCCCAAGGGAAATTCAATCACCAGAAATATAGTCTACATCCAGTAATTTTCCACACTACAAACTTAATGTTCCCTCCATATCTTCTAGCGAGTTCAAAGATTGGATAGAAACGCTTTCTGTTGCAGGAAGTAAAAGTAAAGGGAGTTAAATGATGGAGGTTTACTTGGCAGAAGTGCATACTTTATAAAAAGTAGTTTTTGTCTGCTGGTTAAACTGTCTATCGTGTCAGTGATATCACACACTTCTGGGAGAGACTTGCTGACATACTCATCTCCCATCTTCTCATGTATTCTTCCTCTGCTCACACTGCTACATTTATGCTTGAAACCAGAAAAATATTTTTCTCTACTGTTTTCCATCACACTTTACAATGTTGTTGCTCTATAAAGTTGCAGCTTTACTTTTATTGTTACATTTCTGCAAAAAAAAAAAAATCCTAGGCGTAGTGTGCATATTTCCTCAGATTGCTTATGGTGATGTAGGAGTTACAGCTGCACGATATATCGTTTGAGCATCGTCATTGTGATGTACGTGTGTGCGATAGTCACATCGCAGGTCCTGCGATGTTGGAGGCAAATGAACTCAACCTGTTCTCATCTAATTTCAAGGGGACCTGACACACTGCGCACAGCGATCCACCAATCACATTCATTCTTAATCAGTTTGCTGAAGCAGACCACGCCCCTGCGTATGGAGTGAGTCGCCAGTAACAACACAGCGTTTCCGCCAGTAAGGTTTTACTGTGGTGCAGCGCCACATCCTGCCTCCGCAAATAAAAGTCTGCGAAGCTGCAGGAAGTAGGGAAAAGATAAATGAGCGATAAGTTTCACTTCTGCGGGTGGAATGGAACAGTCCACACCACTCCGTACCCCTATAGTATTATAAGTGGGATGGAAACCAGTCAAGCCCGCATGCACCCTCCCCCCCGGCTGAATTGCACACGCATGTGTAGCCCCCACCCCGCCACGGGATTACACACTGCCACACCAACAGACCAACAGATCAATTCCACAGGAAACACTGCAATGTTGAAAAATGAGCAACGAACAAGAGAAAAATCACTTAAAACAAAGACTTGGATGACACTGAAACACGTGTTCTGTGTCAATAGTGCCTTTCACCTGTTGCCACAGTGACACGAGTAACACAACAAATTTATTTGACCATTTATGTCGGCACCACACAGCTATTATATCCTCCTGAGTATTTTTTTTCATATCGCAATATGTATTGCAGGGTTAAAAATCGCAATGTCAGTTTTTTCCAATATCGTGCAGCCCTAGTAGGAGTGTAGTTTCAGGGCCTGTTGTCTCTGACCTGTGACGTCTATTACACATTAGCCTCACTAACTCCACTCCTGGCCTTCACAGCCTTAACTCAAAGCTCAATTATTCAAGTGTTGGTGCTTCTTGGCAGTGCGGGCGGCCTCCTGGCCTGCTGCAGTCTGCTTCACTTTGGATCGCATCTATTGTCTGACTGATTTCCCCAGGCACCGAATCCTGGCTGGAGGATTGAGGGCCATCAAACAGAATTAAGGGGAGACAATAACAGTGTGTGTGACGGGGATGTGTGTGTGTGTGTGTTGCTGCTGCATGTGTGAATATGTGCAGCTCGTCAAGAGTGGATTTCCATTTTTTTTTTAGTGTGCATGTGTGTTTATGTCAGTGTGTGTGTGTGTGTGTGGCCCAGGCGTTTGTGTGTTTGAAGTGAAGCCAAAGCTTCCACAACAAGAAGAGGCCTCTCCTCCTGGCTCCGTCCTCCGATGCAGGCCTTCAGTGTCCGTCGCTCCAGCTGGCAGCCAATTTATACCGAGGCCAAACACTCCAATACCCACAGGCAGGCCAACAGGGGCTCTTTGTGATGCCAGAGTGTGTGTGAGTGTGTGTTTTCCCTCTGGGTGTGTGCGCGTCTGTGTCTCAGTGTGTACTTATCGGCTACTGAGACAGTTGTTGAGCTCATGATTGACTGCAAATGTTGTTAATCTTCAGTCTTGGCTCTATCCAGAGGACTTCTGTCTGCGTTTGTGTTGGTGAAGGCATGAATTACATTATTACTGGCTCTAAATGAGTTTGTGCCCTGGAAGCGGCAAGGCCTCTGTGTTGTAGTACACACTAATACCACTATTTAAATGTGTGCACAATACTAAATGGGAGCTTAAAGTTGTTGAAATGAAAGACAGTGATGTGGCTGTCCACGGGGTTTTAACTAGGGTTGTGGAAAGGAGAAGCCATTATTATTGATGTTTGAAGTAGAATATTTTCTCCTCCTGCTTACATTTTTATTTCACCTACCAATTATAGCTTTTTTTTTTTTTACCTGTAGATGGAGAGACCTGCTAGATTATTTTTGACATTGTAAACTTTGTTACTGTTGGACAATGTAAAGCTGTTTGATGTAATGTTAGGACTAGTTAGACATGTTCAAAATCATTATCTTCTGTCAATGTTGTCCTACCTCTTTATGAACTACATCACCTTATCTATAAGTGGCTTCTGTCACTTTCACTTCTGCAATTTTCTATAGTGAAAATAACTCTCACGATCCTATACTACTTTACAATATGTACTTGAGAAATTGCATCTCATATTCATGGCGCCTAAATGACTTCTTGGTGGGAAATGTGTAGTTCTGTTTCAAGGTTGTTGTCTGATACTTATCTGATACTTTACTGACTTGTAAATGAAACATTTCTTACTGTGCTGTAAAATATCTCTGAAATGAGAACACATTTAGTTTGTCTCACAACAACAAAACACTAATTTTAACTGAATGACATACTACTCTGTTTAGCCTCTCTTACATGTTTATTTACAGAGTACAAAATGTTTGAGATATTAAACGGAGCCAGATTGACTCTGCTACTTGGCTAGCAGTAACTAAGATCCCATTTAATGTGGATACTGTTTCATCTGTGCAGTTTGCCAGTGTACAAGGTTAGCTGGCCCATGTGACCCTATGAAGGACAAAGTTCAGACCACTACAACTCTCAACCTCGACCTTCCCTGTCCTTTTTGTCAGGGAGACAGTCGGCTCTCTTTTCAGTTGATGTAATTGAGCCTAAAAGTCAAACTGCCCCCAATAGTACTTAAATGCTCAGATGGATGCTGCCACTGCTGCAGATGACTGACAAGAAATCTAACAAATCAAGCAACATTATACCAAAAACACACAGTTTGTAAATTTCTTGCAGGACTTGGTGTTTTTCAACCTATTTATATCCAGATTCAGCTAACTTTATTTATCCCCTAGGAGCAATTCAGTTTGAAGACTTGGGTCACAGCAGGACAGGACATTAGAAACACATTCCACAATACACCCATACCTTCCCTATCTACACCCATACCTTCCTTATTTATGATATCAAGATTTGTAATTGAATTTTTGTTTGTTTATTACAAACTTAATATCCTCCAACACGCACAGTCACAACTGTGACATTATTATTCCAGATTCTTTTTTTCCTCCTTGGTTGGTGACTGATGAAACCAGAACAACTGGTTTCTAAACATACTGGTGGCATGAATGTTCAGAGGGTTTGTGGGAAACGGTTGCTGTTGGACAGGTTTCAGTGGGAGGATGTGTGATGATCAGTCTGATAGTGAATCACTACAGCATGATTTTAAAAAAGGCCATCAGAGTGGGAACAACCACGTATCTGACACTCTGATGGCTTTCCTCTGATGTCTTTGGAAGTGTTTTTTATAGAGTGGTTTTTACTCATCACCCTTTGACCACAATCACACAGCAGAGAACATGGCTCCAATGATTAATCACTGAAAGCATATTAATTGGTAAATATTACATTGTTTAGCTCTTTCTCTCTAAGAAAATGTTGTAGCATATGACCTTCAACACCACCTCTGACATGTAAAAGCTGAAAGTATCAACTGACTAGTCAAAGTAGATGGCAAATGGATTTTTGTCATTATCACTGGTGTCCTAATGATGCTTATTAAATATTCTGTGTAGATGATGGATTATGTATTATATCTATGATTGTATTTTATGGGCTCTATACTTGGATAAACTATGTGTAATTATTTCATATTCCTAGTTCGCATGTTATTTTGTTAAAAATATATTTTTGCATCAGCCAAGATTTAGAAAAGGGTGTGTGTGTGTGTTGCAGTCCACTCCTGTGCCAGCATTGTGTGCAGTGCTTTAGTAGCTGTGATAAAATGTTATGTGAAGTCATTCAGCAATGAAGAGAAAGCAGAAGTGTGAGAGAACCGTAAACTCAATAGGCGAAGTCTACTCGACATAGCTCTCTTTAAACTTTACTATTAGTCAGAGGTGTTTACAGAGGTGGCTTGTACAGCAGTGAAGCAGAAGACCAAATAACAACCCAACTGGTGCTTTGTGTGTTTTGCGGCTTTATCTGTAACCCCATAAATACAAGAAAACTATAGGTTAACTGAGAAATGGCTCTGGCTTTTTGAGAAAGCACAGGATTTAGGGCGTTTTCACACTGCATACCCGAGTATGTATCCGGGTACGTTGGACCCCAAAGTCTGCTTAAATTTATCAGTGTGACTGTAAATCTTCCGTGCACGAGTACCATAACAGAGTCCAGCTGAGAAGGTAGTCCTGGGTACGGATTGTGTGGACTCCGGTACGGTACGTTACAGTGTGAAAGTGATCCATGCCCGAGAATGGACGTGACCTAACCACCACGAGACCATAGACGGCGCTCCTATTGTCTCCTGAAAAAGCCTCGGATCCGCACGGCACGGGCTCGCCTTATCAACCGAACAACTCGGCGATATATCAGGGACCGTAAGGGTCGCTCTTCTTCACTTTGCCTCAAACAGGCTAACAGACAGAAATGTATTTCCTGTTTTGCTGCCATTGTAGACAAATGAACAGAACAGTCGCTCGGTTGATGTCGCAAGGGTGTGTCTTCTTCTGACTTCCACATTTGTTGGATAGCAATAGAATTCCTTCCACACTGCTACCTACTGTTTCGACCCTGTAACACCCACTTGTACTTGGGCTTGGGCCACTGTACGTGCTTGTGAACGCAACATCTGCAGGAAAGGTGTGAGCGTATCCAGGCACGGCATGGATCCGGATACCCAGTGTGAAAACACCCTTAGGAACCTCTTCAAGTAATCATGAGGGACAACAACCTTTCTCTGGCAGAATAACGAAACAGCTGTGGTGATTTACTCCCACAGACCTTATATGAAAAGGGGAAGCTGTTGTCACCATTTGTTTCTTAACCAGCTGTTTTATGGCACTGAGTCATTTACCCTTTTCCATATTGGCTTTTTGGAGCCAGAAACAACAGGGTGGAACTGGGGAAGAGTGCATGGTGAAACTATCCATGCTAATGCTACCAGCAACTCTGGGAAAACCTCAACTCTACTGCAAACTGGGAAATTATGGGTTAAACAACATGAAGTAATTTCAGCTGTCTGATAAATACATAAAATGTACACTTGTGTTCGACAATGGAAATGTCCACTTTAGACCAAATTAATGCCAGCTTTAATTAGTTTTAAGTTATGGTAATGGGTTTGTGATGGAACAGTCTTGTTTTCTTGGTCACAACTACAGGAGAGCTGTCAGGGAAGAATGTTTCTACTTAATAAAGTTTAGTTTTGTTGCTGACCTGTAGTAGTAGCAGCTGCACCTGGAGCTGGAAATCCCCTTCCACTTAAAAATAAGTTTTTCTTCTTCCTGTCAACAGAATGTATGATATCCAAAATGTTGGCGCTTCTCATCATCTAATATTTATGTTCACATGAATAAAGAAATCAGTGCTCAGTCAGGATTTAAAATGACATCTGGTGACCACAAGCTAGAGTATTTGTTTATGCAGAAATATGTAACAGAGGAACACAATCTTCCAACTGTATCATTTTAATGAAGTATAAATAGAAAACACTGTAGACACAAATGAGTATTGAAAGTAGAACCTTATGTTTAGAATGCAAGCTAAAGGTTTAATCTTCCATTTAGTGATGTCCCGATCTGGATTTTTTTTTTTTTTTGATTAGTTTTGCCGATACTGATCCGGTACCGACTTTTTACAATGAAATTTTTATCTTAATTTGGAGTAAATATTTATAGGTTATTATGCTATTATTTTACCGGAGATCACAATTGGGCTGTATGTGGAACCTGAACTAAAACAAGTATGACACCTTTGACTCTTAATAGCCTAACTTGAGTATAATTTTTGCACTTTCTAAATTCATACTGTGGGCCAAATTACAACCTTTGGCAGGCCGGTTTTGGCTCATGGGCCATATGTTTGCCACTGCTGTAGCGCATCTATGGATAGGTCCATCCAGGTATTATATGGGAGTGCGTTCTGTGCCATATGTTAGTGATGCGCACATCAACGGGTTACTCATGGGTCGGGTCAAAAGAATGTCAGTTTATTTGTGGGGTAGGTCAGGGCAGATAATTCCACAAATACCCTGCACGTTGAAAAAAAACCTGACTCGCGCATCACTACCGAACCTTAATGTGAAAGTGAAATTTATAGACGCTTTACGAATTTTTCTAAGCCACTCGCTGTTGTGCAGTTAATTTTCCTTTTTCCTACCCTCAGAAACTTTAATTTTGGGGGTGCAGGATGTTTGTTGCCCACCCAGCTGCCTGATCTCGTGACTAAATCCGATCTTCTAAAAAATGCCAGATCGGATCAGATCATTCCCGTCTTTTGTTCAGGCCAGTGTGTAAAGTTGCTGTGTTATTGTAAAAGGTGATAAGGGGCCCTAGTTTGTTTCACAATCATGTATGGTTGATGTGAAGGTTTTGCACATGCTTTGCTAAGATGCCAGACTCAGACTCATTTTGTCTGTTGCTCAGTGTTTCTTGACTGATTGTTCTTATTCTCAGAATTCTAGACACTACTACTTATAACATTTTATGGCTGACTATTTCAGCTTGTCTTATTTTAATGTTCATCTCCGCTTTATGTTGTGTTAAGCTTTTCAGATTCTGCTTTCCCATCCCTATATCCTCATATAGTAAAAACAGATTAAAAAAAGAGAAACTCCCCTTAGGTTTTAAGCTTCTATTTCAGAAGTGCTGGCTGTGCAATGCCCTATAGTCGACCCTACCGCAGCACAAATAAAACATTACATCACAGAGGAGGAGTCGTGAGGTGCCATGTGATGATAACATCTGTGTGAAGCCCATCAGTGCATGGCGGTTCTCTAATAGGCAGCAGTACCGAGTCTGTCCTCAGCTGCCCTCACCATGTTTCATCTCTGTCGAATAACTGGGCTAATTTCATGGTCTGATGAGCAGACAGACCGGCTGAGAGTCTTAGCATTGTCACCAGAGAGTTTAAAGCCTGTTTTTCCTTTCTTAAAACCGTCCGTCTGTGTGTTTGGAGTGGGATGAAACAGCCGTGGGTTCGCCTGGCATTCCCTTCACCATCGTGACTAGAGTGGTCGCACTCCTACAATTAAAAGATGAATCACAAAATGATGCAACGACTAGTCACTGCTGGGAGAAGGGGATCTTTTTGTGTCTGGAGGACAACATTCAGAAGTATTAACCTTTGTTTTAAAATGGCTTTACATGAGGTGTTGTTTTTGGTTCTTACTGTGGCTGATCCTGGAATGTATTTGCCCTTCAGGTTGGTGTGGGTGGTTTGCTTTTTAATTCAACAGTTGATTATATTTGGGGGGGGCATGGGAAAATGCTGGTTATAATGTGAGTCGCCTATAAGTGGGGTTTCAAAATCTTTATAAAGTCTACCATGAAATCTAACAAAAGAACATTGTTACTACATTTTTAGAAGGCGTGAACTTTTTTGCATATGTAGATATGAGATTCTTTTGTTTGTTTGATGACAGTGCATATTAATAAACACTCAGTACAAAAAACATTACTTTGTGTAAATATGCTGAATTTAGCTGGAAGCTAGTTTCCATCCTTAGTCCTCAACATTTAAAGACAGACTAAACATACAAACAAGACAGTACAGTATATAAAATACATTACTATATACAAGTGTACATCATACAATACATTAATACAATACAATATAAAACTGCCCAGAAGAATAACTATTGAGATGGAAATGAAATGCTGATCAGACATCACAGGTTTGATTAGATTTTAACCATCAGATTAACTTCATGCACTATGATCTGGTTGCTTCACTTGGTCAGTTTTAGGTTCAGCTAAATTTTGTTCAAAACATGAGGAAAATAGATAAGCTATTTCATAAGGTTATCAATGCAATACCACAGTGAAGGCATGTGATGAAAATGTGGTCTAATGAAATATTAGAACGTAGGTAAGGTTTTTTTTTTTTCTTGTCTTCAATGAACAATGATTTCCAGTTTTGGATTGCTTTCTGCTTTTCACCTCTATAGGGAGTATATGATATCATGGAGAAGCTTTTCAACAGATTTTCCCTTCCTCCTCTCTAGGCCCCGATGAGAGGCTCTTCATGATGCGGAGTTAACCCCGTCGGCTGCACAACCGCAGGAAGAGTCGTGGCTGCTGTACCATCCACAGTCGACGCATGGCGGTGTTAGGGGTAAGACTCACACTTTTCCTGTTGGGTTTGAATTTGGAAGATAGGTCTTTTATAATACCTGGGTTTCGGGAATTGCTTTTTCAAGCCCTGTGTCTCGAAGTGAAAACTTGGATCCAACAATTAAAGCGGAATGCAAATCCTACATTCACATAGGTTGTCTATCGGTCACTGAAGGACTAAGTGCCATTAAAAACAAAGTCTCTGTATTGACATGTTTTCACATAAGTTAATCCTAGTTTTTCAGGGTCTTAAAATGTCTGACGCACTGATGCATCTTAGTTCATTTAAGCCTTTTTCGCCTGCCCACCGCTGAGTTATTATCCCATCATTGTCCGTCTGGTGTCTTCGGCTTCTTCCTATCTGTCTCAATGTCCAGACACTTTGCTGTGTTACAGACTTAGCAGTCAGTAAGGGTTTCAGAACAGGTTGGAGCCTCTAAATGATGGATGTTAGCTGTCTCAGAGTGTTACTCACCAGGCACAACCAGCCATTATCCTCAATAGTGGTTGGCGGTAATTTCACATCATTTGGCTGCAAACTGTCTGTTGTTGCAGTCTGTTAGGTAGTCAGCCTGTCATATTTTCAGACCAGTCATCTTGTCATGTGTTCACTCCACAAGAAACCTGGTCTATGTCTGTTAACAGGGAACATATTGTTGTTCTACAATTTTAATGACAATAAGCTGTTTTCTGTTTTAAATAGGTGTGCTACAAGTAGGAGAAAGGGATTCAGTCAGAGGGGTGGAACTGAGAGTCAGGGGTATTGTACTAGAATTGATTTGGTGGAAGGAGACGCTATCAGTCAGTTTCAGAGGATGAGCTTCAAGTAAAATGAATTTGCGAACAGGAAGACGGATACCTTATCACCCAGTGGAGAACTGCAGGAGTCAGACGGCCGAGCAGCCTCTTCAGGCTTTCTGTCTGCACTTGAGATTTTAAAAAGACTACTCTGATGTTCCCTTTGAATTTCTTCAGATTTTTCAAAACGAGGCCTGCTAGAGATGAGCTGAAAGTCTCTGTAGGGTACAGTCAAAAGCAAGACATTTTCATGTTTATAAACTGACTTTATTAACACATTCATCACTCTGACCGTATTTGTGCAAGTTTCTCATTCTGTGGCAGAGATGTGGCATTTTCTCAGGGTAGTAAATCAATACTTGAGTCTGCATCGTACATAAAAAAAAAATAAAAAAAATAAAAAAATCATACTATACTGTGTTTTTCAGCTTCAGACTGGGCAATAAAGTTGTAACGTTTCATTGCTATGTTGCCTTGCATTGAATCGTGGGTTGTCTGCAGGTTGATTTTACTTCTGTGTTGATGTGGTGGAGACTCACAGCAGGTGATAAACAAACAACACACCTAGAATACTGAAAGTGGACATCGGGGCACATTATAGATTTTTGGAAATTATTAGGAAGCGTGAACTACTCAAGACACTTGCTGTTTGTAAGGTCTGCTTCACAACAATGCAATGAATCAGAGGAAGTGCATTGGCTGTTTTCAACCTTGGCAACCATAAACACTTTGCTCTGCTAAAGAATTGAAAAGAATAAAAAAAAGAATGGATGAGGTGCTGTTAACTTTTCTGTCCAGCTTTATCTTTAAGAGGCTCACCCTGTGACCCGCGTCTGCGCCAATCCTCATAGTCTCATTTGGTCATAGAAAACCCCGAGTTTCACCACTTGTCGAGTCACCGTGTATGCTCCCATCACAAAGCCACTTTACAGAAACATGCATATACAGCTCTGGAAGAAATCAAGAGACCACTGCAATTTCCTCTGAAATCAGCATGTCTGCATGTGTGACAGCCATTCCATTCCTGTGTCTGTTGAATTCCAACACAAGCACACCTTATT
>JAPQRP010000002.1:14327818-14343314 GCA_037367295.1 Apogon hyalosoma
GTAAATTTAGTTGGACCAGGTATTAAAATGAACAAGAAATTGAAAAAAACAAGGGTGGTCTAATCTTTTTTTTTTTTTTTTTTCCCCCGCGACTGCATAGTGAAACGTAGTTGACCTATAGAACATCTGATGTTCTGTACAAAGAGTATGTAGCATTTAGGTAGTTTGCAACTCCGGTCCCTGGTTGGGCTTTTCAGACATACCTTTTTACAGTATTAAAAAAAAAAAACAAAAAACAAAAAACAAACAGTAGAAGCAAACAATATAAAAGCCTATTCACACTTACTGCACACATTCACACACTCAAAGGAAGAAAAACAGTCTGACCTCACCAAACATACGTTTTAGTTTGTAGTTTTATGAAGGCCCAATATTTGAGTTGATTAGATTTTAAGTCAAGATCCTGTTTGTATCTTATTTTAACATGCATTAAACAACTTGAGGAAATTAAGTCAGAAAATGTAATGAGTCAGGGGACACACACACACACACACACATCTGTTGCTGAGGATATACTGCCTATTTATCTGTAGTTTCTCTGGTAAAGCTTTGGAAAATGACCAACTTGCCACTTAACCTTAACCAGACTGTTGTAGGGAATTTGACAGAATACACAAGTACAGGAGGACTCGTGTGTTTTTATGGTGCATGAAAGCAGTTTGCACTGACGCAGCAAAGTGTATTTAAGAGATGATAACATTGAGATTTCAGAGATAACATGTCAGAATGTGTATTTTAATATTCAGAAATAAATGTGAGTAAAAAAAGGCAGATTGAAATCCTCATCTGTCACACCAGCCTTTTTTTTTTTTTTTTTTTTAATTCTATCAAAATGACAAATTAAGCACTATAATTAAACATCACCAGCAACATTATTTTTTTTTGTGCTTCAGGTGATCACAGCATTAAACCCTGGCTGACTTGTGTATTTGTGTTTAATTGTCTTGAAGTGTTAGTTCATTCAATCTTCATTTTAATTCGAAAATGCACAGAAGTAGTGGCCTTATTTACAATGCAGCCAAGTTAAAAAAAAAAAAAACTTTTCACAGGAAGTAAAATGTCATTGAAAATTCTCATTACCTTGAGGATAAAAACTTTAGATTATTCTGCATGTTGTTCTAATTTTGCATAATGAGGAAATCTGGATTTTACAAGTAAAGAGTCTGCACCTGCTATTCAAACGTTCTACTGTTTGAAAGTCTGCATTAAATTTTAGAAATAATGTAATATGAGGGTAAAAAAAACAAACAGTAAGGAATCATAAATAAATCAGTGACAGGCCAGTCAGCCTCAGCATCAGCTCACAATGATGACTATAATCATCACTAGTGATAAATCTTGTCCCATGGTTTAAGAGTTACAGCAGAAGCATTTATATTTAAAGTGTCACTGTAATCCAAAACTGAATGATAAAAAAAATTTATCCTTAATGAGTGTTCTTCTGAAACATTTTCTTGTAAATGCATAATTTTTTTTATTTGCTCACCAAAGTCAGTCATATGATATTTAAGTTTTGTTTAGTTCCTTATTTCTTTTGAGTATAACAGCAGTTTCAAAGTTTTGTTTTTGTTTTTTTTTTAATAGAAGGAAGTTAAGAGGAAGTAAAGAAATTTAGTCAGAATTATGTGTATAAAGTGAATAGAGCACACATTTAAAAAGAACAATGCTTAGATTACTTCTTTTGTAGAGGGGTCTTTAAAGTACAGTAGCTTTGACTTAATGAGAGATTCTTATTTGGAATAGAGGGACTGAACCAGTGAATTCACACCATTCTCACAATGAAGAGCAGATATTACACTCTTGAGCCAGTAAAGAGGCCAGTTAACATTCAGTAAGTCTGCTTAAAACTGCAGTGAAGTCAGTATTAATGAATCAAAAATACTCCAGTGGAACCTTTCATTGCTCTTAAGATCTGAGCTCCCTCCAAATTTCCCCAACCGTCTATGCAGACACTTCCTGACTCAAATTCTGCAACCTCATCTGTTTTGTTTTTTTTTTTTCTTCTTTTTAATTCATCACATGCTTTGATGCGCAGTCCAGTACATTAGCAGATAGTTATTTGCATGTGCTGCACATGTTTTACAGCTTGGTGAAATGAGAGGAAGTGGTGCGGCTGTGGATCAGCTGTTTGTTTGGCCTAGGAGTCACTGAGTTGACTGGACTTGAGCCTGAGTGCCTCATCCGCGACCTGAAGTGCCCTTGAATGCTCACATGAGATTTGGCCGAGTCATTAGAGTCTATTAGAGGGCAGAGAGTCTGTGAAAGCTAACATAAGGGCTTTACTGACATGAAGCCAGGCTCCGGTGGTTTGTCATGTACACACTGGATGTTGTTGGGTTTTTTCGTGGGTTGTGAAATCATATTGGCCTGGTGCATAATAAGAGGGGTGTGTGGATTCTGAGCTGGAGGCCACTCTCTCCCCTGCAGAGGCTGGAGCAGTTAATCGAACTTGACACATTTATTCCCAGTGCTGTGCATTTGGTATTCAGGACAGTGAGAATAATCTAATCCAAAGGTGTCAAACATGCGGCTCATGGGCCAAAACCGGGTCCGATCCGGCCTGAGGGAAGAATTAAGATATATTAACAATCATGGGGCGACTCAGTGGTGCAGTGGATAGATGGCACTAGGGCTGCACCATACTGGAAAAAACTGACATTGTGGGTTTTTTTTTTTTTTTAACCCTGTGGGTATATATTGCGATATGAAAAAATACTTGGGTGGATATAATAGCTGTGTGGCACCAGCGTAAATGGTCAAACAAATTAGTTGTTTCCTCTCGTTGTGGTGACGGATGGAAGGCACTGTCGACGCAGAACACGTGTTCCAGTATCATCCTTCTTGTAGTCGAAATAATTCCAGATAATTGACATTTCTTTCCTTTTTGGCACCGAGTCTTTGTTTGATCAGTGGATGGCTGTGCACAGTGTGTGTCAGGTACCCAGGTTGAAATCAGATGAGAACACATTGAGTTCATTTGCCTCATTGCAGGACCTGCCATGTGACTATTGCGACGACAATACTCAAACAATATAGTGTGCATCTCTAGATAGAGCTGTCACCTCACAAGAAGGACCTTCCTGTGTGGAATTTGCATGTTCTCCCCTGTGTTTGCACAGGTTCTCTCCAGGTACTTCAGTTTCATTCCACCATACAAAGACATGCACTGATAGGTTAACTGGTTTATCTAAATTGCCCATAGGTTACTGAGAGTTAGGGCTGCACGATTTTGGCCAAAAAATAAAATCCACATTTTTTTCCTCTGAACTTGATTTTCAATTTCTGGGTGAAACTGCAAAAGAAAACCGAAGTCACCATGTCTTTTTCATGTGCAGCCTGCAATGTAACGCACAGCTTCCACTCTGGCGTGTGATGATGTTTGAGGTGCTGAAATAAGTTGGTTGAGCTGCTGTCTTTGACTGATACCGCCGACAGGCTGAGCTTGCAGCGAGGAATGGTTTGGTCTTCATTGGAAACTTTGAAACCGTACCAATTCCACACAACCAACTTGCTGTTGCTATTTTTAGCCACGAACTTCTCCTAAGCAAACGCCATTTGTGTACTGATGTGTGGAGCCCAAAGACTGTGGAGACTGCTCTCATAGTTAGGAGCCTATGGTAACCCGGGGGGGCGCGGCCTAGAGACGAGCGAGAGAGATGAAATCCGATTTGATGTTTACCGTTTTATAAACATTGTCCTAATTAAATAATCCAATTTTGATTTAAGATCAATTAGTCTCATGCAGCCCTACTGAGAGTAATTGGTTGTTTGTCTCTCCATCAGCCCTGCAGTGAACTGGCGACACATCTAGGGTGTACCACACCTTCGCCCAAAACGTATCTGGGATATATAGACTCCAGCAACCCCAGGACCCTCTCTAGGATAAAGCGGTTCAGAAAATGAATGACTGAAAAACAATCATGGGTGTTAAAATCATTTTAATTCAGGTGCCACATACAGCCCAATTTGATCTCAAGTAAAACACTATCCTAATAATCTTATAACTCCAGATTTTCCTTTCTATTGACAAAAAATGTGAAAAGCCTGAACAAATATTTAGAACATGAAATGTCGTAAGAAAAGTGCTATTTTAATAATGTTATGCCTGTTACTAAATGTTCCGTGCCTTTTGTAGATCCACAGTGATCTGTAACACCCATGTGTAAATGATAAGCTGAGACATAATAATGTTAAAATTGCACATATTTTTCCTAAGAAATGTCAGGTTGCTGTGTGAACATTTTCATAATATAATTTTACTTTTTTCACTGTTACTAATTTTCTGGTCTGACCCAGTTGAGATCATACTGTGCTGTTTGTGGCCCCTGAACTAAAATGAGTTTGACACCCCTGATCTAATCAAACTGGTGTATAGTCAGTCAGCCTCTGGAACAGATGGAAATTAAGTGTGCACAGAGTCCCACCAAGGCCAACAGTCTCTGTGCTTCTCAATTGTATTGTTACACCACAAACAGCCCATTATGGCACATTTCCCTCATTTTTGTCAACTGATGCCAGTGTTATTAATTTGTTGTCATTTCAAGCTCCACATTACCTTGAGTTCTACAATATTAAAGAAAGTGACAAACTACTCCCCTGCCTCTTTTTATGGATCTACTCTAAAATGTAAGAGGTCCATCCTTGACATCCTCTAAGTTGAAGGAAAATCTGTGCAGTAGTTTGTAATCCTGTTGACAGACAGGAGCAATCGCATAATGTCCTTGGTGGAGAAAATGAAACTTTATCTTCTCAATGGCTATAGCCACTCTGCAAGTGTTAGGGCTCAGTTTGGATTTATTGTTGAGATCTATTATGTTTTTTTGGGTTTTCATCCTTATTTTCCAATAGTGGCTATATGGGCGTTTCTATGAAACTGGTTCCTAAAAACAGGACAGAGGGGCTAAAAAGTCAAACCAGATTTAGACTAATGTTATGAAGCAAGTTTGGAAGCACTTTGGGTCAGTTTTAAAAATATTTACGGAGATAAAAGGGAAACTATTTTTTAGATAAAACACATTTTTATATTATTTTTATACAAAAATCCACATGCAACATGGTAAAAAGGACACAAAAATTATACACTGCTTTTTTTGAATATCTTTTTATTCTCTCACAGGTACATTTTGGGAATCAAAGTAATTGTGCAAGGCAGAGCGTTTCACAAAAATGACCACTGTTGCAAAATCACTCGCACTTTATATATGTTTAAATGGGCAGGTTCTGTGTGTAATGCAAGTGGACTTGATGGGTTACGCACGAAACCTGGGATGAGACCGCTGATGTCTGAATTACAAAAAAAACCCCCACTAGAATCATCACATTTAACACAGTGTCTTTATTTTATAGTGGTACATAAGACCATTTCAAGCCATGTTTTCCAGATATATTGCACTGACACCTAGGTAGCTTTTCCTGTCCCAATTTTGGTCCTATTTTTGGCCCCGATGTTTTATTAAAAATTCGTTAAGTTTGGGATGGCTCCGAGCAGGAGTATAATATTTTTATGTATTTATCTGAGGTCATCATTAGGTACATCCTGGGGGGGAAATATGTCTAAATTTCTCTTTTATTATTGGGTCTAAAAAAGCTGGCAAAGTGTCAGGTACCAAAATGAACCCATTTTCATAGAAGCACTCATTGTCCGAAACTGACCTGCATGTACAAAAGAACAGTAATGAAGATGCTACATGCAGCATAGGGTTGTACATGTATGTACAACTAAAGGACAGTTAATTCAGTGCTCATGGTTTTATTTATAGGTTCTTATATGACTGAGACCACTCAGTTTGTGCGCAAAAGATGAGGATGGGGAGAAATTGAGGAAAGTTCAGTTATTGTCCTTTTTCATTTTGTAGCAGTAGATGCCAGTTTCTGTGTATAGATCAAACTGGTTGGATTGTGATGTGAATGGCTTTACAGAAATGGATTCCATCCACAATTTCCAAACCCAAAATCCTCTGTCGTCACTAAGTGACTCTTACAGCTCAGAATGTCAAGCTAAAGACATAAGTCATGATATGAAAACATCAGGTGTACCTGTACAATATGGGTTGCTTTTTTTCTGCATTGTGAGTGTGTGTTTAGTGCCAGCATTTGCTGCAAAAAACACAGAAACTCAACCCATAAAAACCAAACCTCCACAGGTGACAAACCCATCTACTGATCTAAAATGTTTAATACCTGTAGATCCATTAATCCTATCAACACATGTAAATAATTGGTATAAAATGCAGTTTGTCACCTTGTCATGGTCATCAGATATGACCCATCTGGCTGTTCGGAGGCTCCGTAGTTACCGTGGAAACACTGTCATCTTCTACAACATTGATTCACCAGTAAAACCTATGGAGGTGGATCAATGACAGTGGATAGACTCACTTGGCTTATATTCTGTTATTGATATCTTTGGTGAAAAACTCACTTTTTCTGCTTTGATATAATGATCTTTGAATTTACTGAGTTTTCATGAACATCTAAATCAGATATATGAAATTAAACTTAAGAAAATACATGATTTACAGTGAAAAATGCAAAATATAGAGGATAATATTATAATAAATGGTGATGATAATGCTTAAGAAAGGTTAGAGAGAAAAAATCATTTGGGAAGTGCCACAAAAGTAGCACTGGGTCTTTATGGGTTAAAATCATTCTGTTGACTGTAACTAGGGTGTATTTAATGACAACATCCCATTTGCAACACACTGGCAAGGTGGGCCACAGTGTAATACTTGTAATGTCCACCAGAGGGACCCCAGTCCTCACAGATGAGGGCCTTGCCAGCTGAGGTACACACCAGAACCTAGACAAGAGGCCGATTCTCCCTCTCACCATTAAATGAGCTCCACCTTTCGTTGAGTCGACAAAGAGATTCACATCACGTCGCCGTTGCAGCTGTTCTGGCACAGAAAGTTCCACTTCAATAAAAATGTCAGCTGTAGGGATTTATCACAGGCCCACATGCAGGGAATACTACAGTTTATCTTTTATTGAGTACACACAGCACTACAGAGGTGAAGTCAGTTCAGATGTAAATAACTGACGTTGACTAATGACGTATTACTCTTATTACAGCTGTTTGCAGTCTCTCAAAGGTGGAGATTTCAGTGTTGTGCCGTTTTGTAACATTCCAGACTGAACACTGGGGCTCTTATTCAGACAAAATAAATATTTGAACATATTATGTTTTCATGGGATATTACACGTGGTAGCATATTTCAGCGCTTTTATTCTAGACTTAAGGGGAGCCAGAAAATGGAGGTGAAAAATTGGCCTCATAGACACATTAAGTCCAATTTTAGCTGCACTTCTTCAGCTTCCTGTAACATGTATAGTTTATTTTAATATTGTCCCCCCTATACACAGAACCCTTAATGGTCTACAACTGAGATACATTTCTGTTCTGACCCCCTTATTAACAGGTTTATTGGATGTTCCTATCCATAGCCGAAAGGAAAATGCACAACCTACAGGCATTTGGATAAATATTTTTAAATGAAAGCTGAACATGCATCTTTTCACTTGAGAATTTATGTAGATACGACCTTCCTGAAGTTCTCTTTTGCATAAATACACTGCTTTGGTTCCTTTTATGCATTTTCATCATTTATATAATGAAGTTGGTTTTATTCTGTCTCATGCTTTAAGTATGGCATTCAAAGCTTGTCTTATTCTCACTCTGTCTATTACTTGCTGCATCTAAGTTCCTTTTTATTATGTAGCCCAAAAGCTACTGAACTCTGGGTGTTAAGCATCCTTGTTCTCTATAAAAACACTCTCTCTGTCTCCGGGTGTCACTAAACAAAGGGCAAGTAACCAATTTATAAAGCAATTGTGTGAATAAATTAATAGGAACATTTGTGTTCTAGTGGTGTGGTGATGATCTGTATAGTTTTATTTAGTAAGCTACTGGAAATCAGCGGCCTTTACTGCTGAGCTGATAATCTGAATTGCCTGCAGTTGAACATAATTGAATTCATAGATTCTGAACAGTGTGAAGAGACAGTGAAGTTTCCTCAAATCACTTCCAGTTGCAGGATAAGATGCTAATTTTATGTTGAGTATTTGGAGTTAATCAGTCTTCGAGTCATGTAGAGTTATTGTCATGTTTTCTCTGCAGCAGATAAACAGGATTATTGTAAAAAAAGTAAGACATTTGTCAGTAGAACAGTTGCCAAAAACGGTATATACATAAATGTTGGTCTAAAACCATGATTTATAAAATGTGTACCCTGAAGACTAACCATATGTCTCCTGTGTGTGTGTGTGTGTGCGTAGTCTGTAGAAGCTGCCTAGTGAAGTATCTGGAGGAAAACAACACGTGTCCCACGTGTAGGATTGTTATTCATCAGAGCCATCCACTGCAGTATATCGGGTAAGTGAAGGGCCGCTGCAGACCTCTGTACACAGACACGCTCCTCCTCTCGTCTTCATTTCCATCTTTTACATTACTCTCCTCTTCTCTTGAGGCTTCCTTACTCCCCCACAGACATATAGTACAACGCACCCTCACATTCACATGCACATCCATGTCTGTACTGACACACGCGCTGACATTTTGACAGTATACCATCAGAGTGCAGAGAGCTGCTCGCTGTCTCTGGGGCATCAGTGGTACACTGGCAGTAAACAACAAACTACAGACCAAGGAGCAAAGTGCTGCTCGCCTCCTTCCATCTCATTTTTCTTCCTCTGCAGAACGGAGGAGCATCTTGTCTCTGCTGAGGGTTGTCTGTGTTTTGTTTTGTTTCTGTGTGTGTGTGTCTCTCTCTGTCTCTGTGTCTGTCTCTGTCTCTGTGTCTGTCTGTGTATCTCCCCTTATCCTTGCAATATTGACTAAAAACAACAGTCAGCATGTGTCTTTTTTTTTTAATGGCTGGACTAAACCAAACCATTCCAGAGAACTGCCAACCCAGAGCCCAGCTGTGTTTGAAGTTTTTCCTTCTTTAGAGCTTTTTGCTCCCTGCTTTCTTTCTCCAGGGTTTTTTCCCCCCATTTAGTAGTTTTAAGGCCTTGACCTGAACTGTTCCTTGGGATAGTTCTATATTATGATTAGCACTAAATAAATAAAGCTTAAATATTTAGAGAAATGATTTGGAAAACTTTGTACTTGTTTTAATGATTATTTACTTATTTGTTCATCGCTGCATATACAGTTCATTTACATCACTGAACCTGACCATGTATTTAACATTTGTTTGCCTTTTTACCAGTGAGGTCCTTCCTATTGTTCTGGGGGTGGAATCATCCTCTCTGTGGGACTGTGTTGTCTGTGCCTCCTGTGTGCGCTCATGCATTAATGTCTGATCAATTCACCACCCAAATGTGTACCAGCAATTTAGTCATTATCGCCTAAACTGCACTGTCTGCAGACTCATTGTTTTTCAGGAAATGCCCTATTTCAAACACATTAGCTTTTCACACATCTGGGTTTTTTTTGGCTTTTTTTTTTTCTTTGCCTCATTGTTTGTTGGAAATTGGAGTTGATGGGAAACATCCCCTCAGAGAATAAATGGCTAACAGATGACAGATAAGGCCTAGACAGTTTGCGCATCAAGAAGATTTATCAAAGCTGATGTTTGAGATTGAACTCAAAATCGCTGTCATAAGTGTCCTCACAACACATGATATCCTTCCACTTGCAGTGTTGAGTCTATTTTTATTTGTGTTAATCCACTTTATTACTCCCATCCTTGAAATTATTCTGGTTATGACAGTGAAAAAATCTTAGTGAGTATCAATCAGCAGTGTGCTAATGCTAAATAAACACATAAATGTCTTTTTTTTTCCTTTTTACTAAAGATCACATTACTATTTGTAGGAATCCTTTTAAGTCCAAGGAATTAAAACATTATGTTTGATAATTTAAGGTTCACAACTTCTATAAGATAACATCTAATGCACATTTATATAAATGTCCAGACATACAAACCTGTACATATTAACATCTCTAGGCCTACTCATGTTTCATTACTTGCACTACTTTTGCACGTGGATTAAATACTAAATTACATTTCATTATTGTTACTCTACAAATGTGTGTACTCTTGAGTATACTGGCCATTGAGTGTTTAGAACATTATATTTTTATGTTTTTTGTCATACACACGATGTGCCCAACCCTCAGCGCTTTCTAGACTTCAAATATTGGTGCAGAGGTCAAACATTTATTACATTTCATTACAAAATTACCGTCCATCTCACCTAATGTTGGCAAATAAATTATGTTACAGTTATCAAACCAAAAGATGAAGCCAAAAGTTAGACAGTACAACCTTTACAATCCCCAGACAGACAATCAATCAAAAAAGACCTCATTTTGACTTTCACTGAGCTCATGTAACGACTATGACTGTTGTTAAATCCAGTGTTGGTTACCGACCACACAGTGCACATAGGAATCTTTTGTTTAAATAAAGATTTGATAAAGATACTTTGTCCGGTGTATAAGCAGTAGATCTTAAAAACTGTTTTCTTCTCTCCCAATTTGGCTGTGTTGATGGCATTGCCCTTGTCCAGCAGGGGGCAGTGTTTTGCTGCTCTTTGCATCTGGCCTTGGGCAGCTCATTTTGGCCCCAAATGCCATTGTTCTCCCAGTGGACAGCAGGAGAGAAAAACGCGCCACCATTCCCTCTATTACATTTCCACAAACTCACCATGTCGTCCCCGTTAGCCGCTTGCCACAGCTGGGTGTCAAAATGCAGCATCGTGGAGATGGCAGACCAGAGCAGTGCTGTGCACCTGTGTCACCTACACTGCTTCCTGAGGAAAGGCCATTTAACACTCAAACTGACAGGGCATATGCTCCACACTGGACCCTGTCATTTGCATTTTTCAATCTGTCGTAACACATCTGACGTTTCTCCAGAATGTCAGTTTAAGACTTCCAGTTCTTTGTCAAATAAGGATTTGTGCAGCCTTGAGTTGTAGATGAAGCAAAGAAAATGTAGAATGTAGGACAACATTGTTATGAGAACCATTTTCCAGTGTGATTCATATCTTTGGATATATATTGATATGTATTTAGAGGTTGGTCATAGAGTTAATTACAATCTGTTTTGTCTTGTTAGCCATGACCGAACAATGCAAGACATTGTCTACAAATTGGTACCGGGACTTCAAGAGGGTAAGTGCCCCACACACACACACACACACACACACACACACACACACACACACAGTACTCCAATGAAACAGGTTTCATGGAATATACAGAATATACCCACTTTGAGTAGTTTTTTGTGCTGAATTTTAAGTCTGAATTAGTTGACTAATTGACAACAGAGTCAAAGTAGCACATTTTTGTATTGATTGATTTTAATGAATACTGGATAAAATCTTTTGGTACCAATAATTTCACACAACACTGACTTATTAAGAGACAAATAGTAGCTCTGACCTTGACCAGAACACACTGCGATCGCTCATTTTTTCGGTTTTTGTCCATTTTTGTGCAGCGGAGATAAAGAAGCAGAGGGAATTCTATCAGAAGCTGGGCATGGAGGTGCCTGGGGACATTAAAGGAGAGCTTTGCAACATGAAGACTCATCTAGATCAGCGAAATGGTACGGTCAGCCCTGCACATCTTCCTCTGTTTATTTCAGCCTTTTAACAAAATCCAACTCAACCAAACATTCCAGAGCAAAAAGTTTTCCTGAAAGGGTTTTCCCATTGTTGAGGCCTGTTGCTGTTTTTGCTAGAAGGGAATCAGAAACTCAAAGACAGTGTAGTATAGCCCTCATAAAATGTCTAAAATAAAAGCTTAAATGCAGTGGCACAAAGTTTTACTAAACGCATTTAATATTGACGCACCCCTTCTGGTCATGCAGTAAACTGTGTTCAATCTGGAAGAGTATTTTTCATTGTTTTTCACTGGCTTTTGGGAAGCACTAGGAGTCAGATCCACTCATTGCCATTATTGGAGCTTCTAGCGCTTTACCCTCAGCCAATAAATACAAGAAAGTTGCTGTTTTGTTTGGTATGGCAATTACTAAAAAGTTGATTTTGGAGTGTGGAAGAAGGACTGAGTGCCCATGTTTGACCTTCGGTTGAGGGAACTGGCAAACACGCTGCATCTGGAAAGACTAAGGTATTATAATGATGATGGAGGCAGCGTGTTTGACCAGATATCTGACCCTGTGTTAACATTTCTTCAATGAGGTGACTGATGTGAGTGACTGACCTTGCTGTTTTCATCATTACATACACTTTTTTCTTTTATTTGATATACGATTACTAGTTTATAGCATATTCATTTATTTTTGTCAGGATTGTTGCTGTTAATTCACTGATGAGCTGTTCTTTCCCCTCTTTTTTTGGGGGGGGTGCTTTGTGGTTTTTTTTTTTTTTTTTAGGGTAAAAATTAATAAATATATGTTTAAAAAAACCACATTTAACAGTACCATAAACAACTTAATTCTCTGGATGAAGAAAAGTTGAAATATTCCACAGATTCCACTGATTAATGACACATCGATAAACCAGAGACTTCTTCTGCTTCAGCACTAATTTCAGAGTTTGGCTGAAGTCAGATATGTTGTTATTCTAAACCATCCAGTATGCATTTCCAGAATGTCATTCACTTTGACAGCGTCAGTGTCTTGCTCCTCTCACTCTACCAGATGAAGAATGGTGGTCTTACCCCTTAATGACTAACATTAGCAGCACGGCCACAAATAACAGCGGAAGCCATTAAGCTTTAGAGATGAAGGCAATTTAGCCAATCAGAATGAGTCCCATGCCCAGTTGTTGTGCACAACGGATTTTGTGAACCAGCTCGCCTCTGAGGGATGGTTTAAAATGTGCACCCAGAGGGCTGTCATGCTGGCAGGCCTAATCGCTCGCTTAATCCCCCCCTCTCTGATTTTGGTAATTAAGGCTCAAATGGAAGTGGAACTATTCTCCAGCTTCATGTGCTTCGCCACTCGAAGTCGGGTTTAGCTGCAGCACACATGCAAAAACACACAAACGCACTTTACGGATCATTTACACAGATGCCAACAGAAGTAGAAGCTGGGGGACTCATGCATCATTTCCTTTCACTACGCTAAAACACAAACAGAGATATTTCTTCTGTCCTTGGGAAACAAAGGGAATTTTTTGGCATTTGACATATTAAAACAGGGGAAGATGATCAAACAGTTGCATGTGATTTGGAGCAGCTATTTTTCCAGGACTCCACTGAAGTAGAAACTGTTGGTGTGTTTACTCTTGGGCCAGTTTTTAATCCAGACTCGAGGCAGCAGATCGGCAGGCTGTTAAAATGTTGAAGTTGCCCTACATCTTAAGTGTAAAATATTTGTTTATGGGTCCGCCTCAAATTCTCTGTAATGAGATGTAAAGGCAAAATTCTCAGTGCAAGTGAGCTAAACACATCTGTTCTTTTTACTCGCACCAGTGCTGGAAATGAAGTATCCAGCACCCAGTTCCGTTTCCCAGTTAAACCCACTGCAGAGCTTTAGCCAGTTTGCTCTTTGTCTGTTTTTTTTTTTTTTTTTTTAACCTGGAGTTAACTCTTTCCTCACAGTAGAAGCTGCATGCATGAAGTAAACCAAAATCACCTCTGTGTCAGATCAATGTGCAAACTAACTACAGGTGACAGAATTGGAACAGGAGCTGTTCTCGATGGCCCTGTTTAATCAACTGGTTTGTGTAATTCTACCTCCGACTGAGGTTAACTACACAGGAAGATGCAGCTTACCCTGAAATGCTTCCTGAAAGGGGCCACACATATTAAAAACTACAAATGGGTCCAATCAAGCAAAAGTGAACTTCAACATGAAAAAGTAAATTTGCACACATTATTTATCAAGTGGGCTAATTTTTTAACTGAAGATCTCTATTTTATGGAACTGTTTTCCTTTTTAAAATACCACTCGCACAGAACAGAAGAAGTTCCAAACCTTCTGCTAGGCTACGTTAAATTAACATAAAGACATGCAAAAGACTGTATTACTTTGAGAAATTAAAATTCTGAATGATGAAATGTGTGAATTCATACACTGGTCACATTTAAAAAGACTATCTGTGAACTGTTACCAAGAAATTACACTTTATTTGTAATTTACCTATATCAGTATGGATCAGAACAAGTTGTACGTGACACTGGTAGTATTAAACATATTAAGTAAAGCATTGTGATTACATCTGGCTTGTTTTAAAACATAAGTCAACATTTTGGGTGATGCATACAATGGTACAGGAGTCATCCACATGTTGCTATGGCAGCCTGTCCACATGTTACCACATTCTCATCCCAATAAAACAGAAACTTTTCAATATTTTACTCCAAAATGTATTTTTAGCATAGCTGAACATAATATCTAAAAGGTTTTGTCCTACTTAATATCAATTTCTGTCGAGAACCGCATGTTTTGAATGTTTGTGTAAAGCTTAAAAAAATTAATGTCCATTTCAAGTCCACGTGTTACCGAGCAGTAATTTGACATTTTTCACCTACAAATGTAATCTCTCCAAGTTTTGTTATACATAATGGTAAAATGCTTATAAATACCTACTCATATATGAATAATACATGCATATAAGTTACTCTGCTTACATGACAGAGACTGTTGAACACAAAATGTGTCCACGTGTTACCGCTTGATTGGACCCAAATGCACACGCTAACATTGCTAGCAGCTTACAGAAGGTGCTTTTTCCCCACCTGTTTTATTCTGAATGGATACATTGTTATTGGGTAATAGCCGACAGGTGCATGCTGGGATGGAAGAAGGGGTTTTGCAGACTTTGTTCAGGTGTGACAACATCTTTATTAATCCCCCCAGTTACATTAGGCCCTGTTCCCACTTGCCGTTAACATGTATCTTTGGTAATCCCATCTGAAGTGGACAGCTCAATGTACTCTTTGCAGTCACCACTGCAGGAGGTGGAATCTAATCAGATATGGTCACTCTAAATGCTTTCTTTTGCCTTGCGATGAATTTAGGAATGTCCAACTGCAGGTCCTCTGTTATGACGAGGAGTATGCCATGTGAATCATGCTGCAGACTATAGTGTGGTTTTCGCTTCATTTTTGGTCTCTGTAGTTCTGCAGACATGGTCCCTGAACAAACTTTTGAGCACCACCTTTTTTTTTTTTTTTTTTTTGAGTTAGCAGAGTTTTTAATGTTTAATACTCAAAATACGGACTCACATGACATGGAGGGATGCTGCTGTAATATATTAGCGCTGGTATGATATTGATATTTCAGCTTTAATAGCCTATAGCAGTGGTTCCCAGCCTTTTTTGGTTTGTGACCTCATTTTAACATCACAAATTTCTGGCAACCCCAGACATTCAAAACAGAGACCTTTTTTTTTTTTTTTGCTAAAATTAATTTGTTTTTGATCTTGTAATGGTTTGCTATACTATGTTGCAAATAAACATTAATGTCAGATGACATTTAGTCTATATAACTTATATTATTATGGATGGAGGCAGAAAAGCCAGGTGTAGATTACTGCACAAAGGGAGAATTTGATTTTCCTTGGTCAG